>JASDQU010108674.1:2023-36508 GCA_032191745.1 Picea mariana | reverse complement strand
TGTTGTTGTGTAAAACCTTCTCCACCCTAAATGGACCTGACCACAAGCTATCAAGTTTCCCATGATGATCTTCTCTGTGAGCATCCCATTTCAGAACTAACTCCCCAGGTACCAACTGCTATGTTTTTTCTTTTCTGTTCAAAGTTTCTTTAATCTTCTATTGATGTTGATGTGTCTTCTCCAGAATTTTCTCTCTTGCTTGTTGCAATTCTACAATCTGGAAAATCCTTCTAATAACATCATTAGGTTCAACTTCTATTTCCTACAACAACTTTAAAACTGTCAAAGAAAGTTGTACACGAAATACTTCTTCCATTCCATACACTAATTGAAATGGTGAGGATCCAATTGCTCTCTTTGTGCTGACACGATCATCCCACAAAGCATATTTCAACTTTGAATCCCAAGCTCTCTTATTGTCTTCCAAAAGCTTCTTAATGATCTTGACCATGCTTTTATTGGATGATTCAGATAGACCATTACCTTGTGGGTAATAAGCAACATAATACCTAAGCTTAATGCCATAGTCCTCACAAAATTTTACCATGTTAGTGGACTTGAAAGATGCAACGTTATTAGTAATGATCACTTCTGGACAACCAAATCTAGACAAAATATTCTCTTCAAGAAAGATTATAATTACCTTGTTAGTTTCCCTCCTTGTAGGTACAAATTCAATCCACTTCATGAAGTAATCTGCAACTATCAGAATCCATCTGTGTTGGTGATCTAGATGGATCTCGGTGGCCATCCAACTTTTTCACTGAATCACCACATTGAGCCTATGGTTTTGATAAACCATGATATTCACCCTTTTGATGGGTAATGGAATGTAATGTCATCTTCATTTGTTAATTACATACATCATGTAATGATTTCCTAGTGGTTTTATGTACATGCCTACAACATAGTGTTAATGCACCGGATCCCATTAGAACTCCACAGTTAAGCACACTCAGGCTAGAGTAGTACTGGGATGGGTGACTGCTCGGGAAGTCCTAGTATTTTACATGCCTATGGAATTTTATAAACTTAGTCCAATTTATCCCACATGAATCATGGGAATTGTTCTCCTCTAACTCTCTCATATATAATTGAGGTGAAGGAGGCCCTTTAAGCATGCAATGGAGTGTGATGTAAAGATTCTTGTGAATGAAGCGTAGCCAACATCTCTTTCTTTTTAGAGATAAGCTACCCCATTTTCCAGTTTGTGTTCTACAATGTTTTTCTATCTTATTCAGTAATAGAAGTTGGGTTTCACTGTATTTCCATGTTCTCTTTTATATTTTTGTGTATTTCATTGTTATATCTCAGTTATATTTCTTCCTTCATGTCATTCTCAAAATAATCCGGATCGGTGGTATCAGAGTAGGTCCCCGACGAGGTCAGGGTATAGAGATTTAGATCTCGAGCTAGTTTTGATTGAGGAAAACAACTCTCGCTAGCCCAAGCGACCTCCCATGGTAGAAGAAAAGAGAGATGACAGAGCAAGAGATCCTTTCAAGATGTTGATCGAGGAAGCCCTTGTGTGACAAAGGAACGAGATGATGGACAACTTCTTTCAGATCCTTCGAAGACTATTGATGGCAGCAGCCAAGGCATCTTCAACAAGCAACCATTTCGAAAGTTTGACACCCTTCAAGGTACAAATCAATTTTGATAACCCCTTATTTGAAAGCCAAATAGATGCAAATGCTCTAGAAAAATGGTTGAATGTACTATAAGGTTATTACTCTCTCCAAAAATTTTCTGACGGTGCAAATATCACCTTCGCGCTTATTAAATCCCTTCCCCATGTCAGATCTTAGTGGGAAGTTTACTGGGAGAGGTACACCACAGATGAATCTATACTATTTGGAAAGAACCCACTTGGGTGGCCTTTGTAGATTCCCTAAAGGAGGAGTTCTACCATGTTAGAAAATATGATGACCAATACATGAGATGGAAAACTCCGCGTCAGAAAAGAGACCAGATGATGTCGAAGTACACCAACATCTTTCATACATTGCGCTCAAATATGGGTATCAAAGACTCTGAGTGGCACCTAGTTTTGAAGTACCACAGTGGTCTACATAGGTACATCCAAACAAAGATGGATTTCTTGGACATCTCCTCACTGGGAGTTGCTTATCGATATGCAGTCAAAATTGAGCAAAAATTCAAGCAACAGAGTAAGTGGGAGAAGCATGGACAAATAAAGGAAGGCCAATCTCAAGAGAGCCAGTCCCATATGTAGGAAAAGAAGGGTAACATGAAGTATAAGAAAGACACTGGAAAGTGGTGTGAGTTCCACAACAGCCCTTGGCACAAAACTGATGAATGTCGCTCAATACAGTAATTGGTGGTCGAGCTCAAAGACAAAGATTCGAACCTTGACTTAGACCCTGATTCAGAAAATAATAAAAGGATACATATCATTGATGAAGAACCCACTGCTACTATCACAACTGCAACAATCCAACCAGAACAGGATCTTGAGGAGGGGGAGCGACTCTTCCATTCACAAATGTGGGTGAAGGGGACCCCATTGCATTTTATTGTTGATATCAAAAGCCAAAAGAATATCATCTCAGCAGAGGTTGTAAAGTAGTTGGATTTTCTAACAACACCACACCCACAACCATACAACATTGGGTGGCTTCGCCAGGGTCAAGATATTTGTGTCAACCAGTAGTGTCGTCTGTCCTATGACATCAAGCCCTTCAAGGATGAGGTATTGTGTGATGTTTCCCCATTGGAAGTATGTGATGTTCTATTGGGCGAGCCATATATGTGGAGGTGCCATGTTGTTTATGAGTCTCGACCTCGTAGCATCATTGTTACTCTGGGGGGTCAGCTATACCAGATATGAGAGGCAGTTTCAACTATTGTATCACCAAAACAATGCCACAAAGTAAACTCTCATACTACAAAGTTTAGCCTCTTCACAATCTGATCAGAAGGTGAAAAAAAGGACACTACAACCACTGTATCCTCAACCCAAGACCTTTCTATCCAACAGAAGCAGATCGACAAGATTGTAGAAGAGTACCAAGTTGTTCTTGTTGCACCTACGGGGGTGCCTCTGCACTGCCCAGTCAAGCAAGTTTATAACATAACCCTTCATACTCTTCATGTTGCATCTTCACCGATAGAGTCCTCCCACACTCAGGTAGATCATGCAGCTAGATTGGTTGAATGGATCCAACCCCTCCAACAACAGGTTCATGACAACCTTCAACAAGATAATAAGGACAACTTCTTCAGCAAGGCAAGCAACGCACCAAGCTTCAGATTTAGTGGAAGTCTCCCTGTCTCCCAAGGGAACTTGTCGCAACGGGGAACATTTCTTCCTAAGGGGGGAGGAATGATCCAAAATGGATCTCGGTGGCCATCCACCTTTTTCACTAAATCACCATCTTGATCCTGTGGTTTTGATAAACCATGATATTCACCCTTTTGATGGGGAATGGAATGTAATGTCATATTCATTTTTTAATTATAGACATCATGTAATTATTTCCTAGTGGTTTATGTACATGCATACAACATAGCTTATGGGTGTTCTATATGCACTAAAAACACACTAAAAACCCTCAATTAAATTGTCAGCCTGAGGTAAGTAATCTTAGAGTTGTAGAAAAATATATGCCAAAGGTAGAAGGGTTGGTAGTAGTATAGTGTAACTAGGGAGGTAGATATCTAAGGCTAATCTACTCAAGCAAATATATCTAATGAGAAAACTCTACTAAGCAACTTTAAACTAGGTAACCTAAGTACTTTTGGGCCAAGGACCGATGGATAGTTCTAAGAAAACAAGTAAAAACCCTACTTGAAGCAAACTAGTTCAACAGTAAGCAATAAGCAAAAGAAACTATTAAGCCTAACAATAAGCAAATGACAAAAGCAAACTACTTTAACTTGCCAACCTATATTGAATGAGTAACTACCCTATGAAAGAAAGTAAATAAACAAGCAAGCAAAGACAACTAACTAACCTATTAAAACAAATAAACAAGCAAGCAAAGACAACTAACTAATCTATTAAATAAAATAGACAACTAAGCAAAACAAATAGCTAACCTATTAAAGCAAATAGACAGCTAAGAAAAAGACAACTAACTACTCTAAGGCAACTTCTACTGCAAATAATCAAATGAAAACTTCTCATTGAACAACTATCTAGCCTTAGAGGCAAGTGGACTAGATTCTTAATTCAAAACTATTTCTAATTCATGAAAATGAAATCTATTTAACTAAAAGCAAGAAAAACTAACAACTAGTCTTGAACCTATAATAAGCAAGCTACTATCTAATTTATCAAAGCAAAGACTATCTACCCTACAACAACAATAAAACTATATCCTAAGCTATGAAAGCAAGAAAGCTATCTTCTACTCTATGAAAGCAAAAAACTGTTTTCTAATCTATGAAATTCAAATGCATTTTATACTAATATAAGCAAACTTATACTATACTAAATTCAATCATTAACTACAACTTGAAACTCCAACCTAAATCTAAGCAAGAAATTGCATAACATAAACTAAACTAGCTCTATCTTAACAATTCAAAATGTAATAAGGAAAATGCTTAAAACATAAATTAAAGCATGACGTATAAAAAGTAAACTAACGAATACATTAACTAACAACTAGTTAAGAAAGATCTATGTAAAAATGGAATAAGCAATCTATAATTAAAAACTGAAACTAATCCTATCCATCCATCAAATCCTTGTTAAAGAAGACATGCAATAAAACTTTGTTCTACTCTGTTTTAACTTCTATTTTAAATTTGATTTTAAAAGCATAAATAAAATTCAATCTAACATCTAATTGCACACGGGGTTAGTGTATGAGTTTGCAAACTCGTTCCTAATTATAAAATCAATGCATATTAACAAAAAGCCTCCATACTAACCTGAAAAAGAGAATTAAAATAGTTAAACTACAACAACAAATTAGATAACAAAGAAATAAATGAACAGTTCATGTACAGGAAATAAAAAGACATCTAAGCTATGAAATGCATAAATAACACATAGAATAGTTACCGGACTGTTGGTGGGCCCCCCAACAAGTCGTGGTCACTTATCAAACGCACACCACAAGCTCAACAAAACGATTTCACCATTAAAACTTGAAAAACACAGTCTTATACAATTCTAGCAATTGAAAAATGCAAAAACAGAGCCAAAATCGTTTTTGGCTCTAACACACGACTTCTTCTATTGCTTAACAATTATCTGACCACCATGGTGGTATTTATAATGTTTACATACCAAGTGGTCGACCATAGGAGGGTCGAACGACTTCTAAAATTGGCAAATTTCATTAATGGTGCCCTAATTGCCAAAACAGAGCGAGCCAATAATCACCCACCATAACAACCCAAAATCAATTTGTCAAGAGTTCAGTAGTTGGAGGGGATAAACATGAGAAAAACCCATGTCTATGATTTGCCCACCATTGGCCGCCAATACCATAACCGCCAAATCACCCACCGTTTTTGTGCAGAATGAGGTGTTTGATGGAGTGTTAGACCGGGTACCGGATCGAGTGCTGGAAGGAGTGTCGGACTGAGTGTCAGAAGTAGAAACATGGTGTGTTTTTTCCCTGTAACACCAGAAAAACATGAATTATACCTTTGGAATCATAAAACGTGATGAATTATACTCAATATTGACATCAAACACAAATCATACATACCTGGTGTAGATCATACCATTTTAACACAAAATTCTTCAAAAGGCTTCTCCAAAACATGAAAAACACATATGTACATCCGGAAAAAGTGCCTAATAACTGTCATAAAATTGATCATATCTCAGGCCCAACATTACCCCCCACACCTAAGATTTTGCAGGTCCCACTGCAAACAAAAAGAAATTGCCCTTTATGACTAACTTGCGAAGGAGGGGGTGGATTAGCTTTAGAAGCTTCTCCCTCTTGCCTTGGGGATTTTGACGTAGGATTTTTGTGGTGTTTTAATTGCATCCAAAGACTATTATTGGTGGCAGTAATATCATCAACCTAACACTGTAGAGAATTCATCTTGGCTTGTAGGACAACGTTATCATGGCGTAAATGACAACTCAGTGTTTCATGCTCTCTAAGTTTGAACTGGAGGGTTGGGAGTTTTTGGAGGCTGATGATGACATGTGAGGGAGCCTTGAGATGTATATTATACCCTCGATCCTTTAAACCATGCAAAACAACACTTTTACCTCTGCAAAATTAGTTCATAAGCGCAACAAATCTGGCCGGGCAAACTTGTGAAAAATAGGTATCAAAGTAACACCTGTAACTACAAGACAATAAAACCTGTGTAAAAATTGAGAGAGTTTTTTGTTTCCGAATATGTTCTTGACAAAAAACTCTCTTGGTTTTCAAAAATTCACTTTCATTTGTTAGGAAAACAAACCAAGAAAACATGACTAAAACAGGAAAAACAAAGTGTTTTATTTCCTGAAAAACTAGGTCGCTAAGAGAATTGAATATATCCAAAACCATAACGTATAGTTAGAAAATGAGAGAGGTTATTGTTTTTTAATATATCCTTGATAAAAAACTCTCTTTTTTTTCAAAAATTTTTTTCTTGTTGTTAGGAAAACACACAAAACAAATATGACTAAAACAGGAAAAAAACAGAGTGTTTTATTTTCTAAAAGAATAGGCCTCTAATATGATAGAATATATCCCAAACCATAAATTATATTCAAAAAATGAGTGAGGTTATTGTGTTTTGGTATTTTATGAACAAAAACGTCCTCCAGGTTTCAAAATTACTTTCCCATTTATTCATAATCCCAGCTTGAAGTTGGTTACTCAAAACTTGCAGAAGCACAACGTGCTCTTAGCAGAAGCGCAACATGTTCTTTGATAGGGATTTTGGAGGCCTTCCCAAAGGATTTTTGGGGTGAAAGTGGTATGGGTGTAAATTTTATGATGTCTTCTACACAATGGAACCATCAAGCATTGCAAATTCCTTCTCCAACCCTATGAAAAACTGACTTGAAGTCAAACTGTCCAAATGTGCAAAAACCCTCTTATAGTGACTGTATTTGGGGGGTTTCTCTCAAAAAATAACACCGGTGCATAAAATGAAGGATTTTTTTGTTTCTTGGTCTATTATTGACAAAAACCTCTTTCACTTTTGTGAAATTCATCTTCCTTAATTCAGAAACCAATTTTTAAGTAGAACTTTCACCAAGACAATCATTTGAAAATTTATGACAAGGAATGATGACATGACCATGATGAAAATTTATCACCTTGGATGAGTGGAGGGAGTAGTAATGACATCTAGACACACCAATGACAATTTTACAACCAAGATATGTCAAATTTTATTTGATAAGTTTATTTTGAAAATATAACAATTTGACCTAATAACCCTATCAATCACATGAAAGAGTAAATTTGATCACTGGTGACTGACAAAACTGACAGATACTAACAAAAGGCTTGGTTTGTACTGGTAGGCATGGTGAACAGGAGAATTGTTATTTCCTGTCATCAATATGTAGCAATTCAAACAACTGATCCTCTTTTCATAAGCTTGGAATACAGATGATAGTAAGTATTTAACAGTTGTAATCGCTCTGTATTTGTCACAAAGAGTAGTTAAGTATAAGTAGTCTTCTACAACATAAACATAAAAATGGATAGGAGCTTATAACACACACAATGATGTCAACAGTATATAATTTAGCATACCAATACAAAAAACTGTTGATATAATATCCCAAGACTTTGTAAAAAGACAGTATGACAGAATTTTGACAGAAATCCTACTTCCTCTTCTCATGGATTTGCTATACAAATGGGCCATTCTTATCATTTTTAGCTCAAGAAACTCCCCGTAGACCAAATATATGGCACGTCCTCATGCCATGAATTAGCAATAGGCTTCATGGTCTTTACTTTTTTTAGAGGGGGGTTAGCAATAGGCTTCTTGGTCTTCTTACCCGATGAGGCTGCAGGGGTATCAACAAGTTTCTTGGACTTTTGGTCCGGTAAAAAAATAGCTTGAACATGAGGGATTGGGTGGAGTAATAGTCCCTAGATCAAGAGTCTTCGTGCTAGTCTTGATTGTAAGATGAGGGTTTGCAAATTGGTAAATGAACTCATCCCACGTTTTCTCCTGTTTTTCCAACTCGGCTAAGACAAGCAGTTTGATAAGGCCATTGTGAAATAGGTTGTTATGGGGATTGGTTACATCCTTCCTCACTTGTGAAGACATCTTCTCAAGACTCTTTAAGAAGTAAAAGGGAAAGTTACAATGGCTTATTAAACTAAAAGTGAGCTAATAATCAAAATTGACAGGCTTTAAAGATGGAATATCTACCTTCACATGTAATCAATCTGGTGATGACTATGAGAGGGTTTGATTAACTCCTCTTTTATCCACTCCTTGGAGTATCCCTTAGCTCCAGAGATGTTTTGAAATTCAGTTTTGAAAACCCTGTTATAGCTTGCTCTTGGCAACTGGTGGTGTTTAAATCAACAGTCTCCAACTCTTGGGAGCTTTGTGGCTGAGAAAATTGATTCCTCAGAGGCCACAAACATAGTGAATAAGAGTTGAGGCAGGCTAAGAGTGTTCCATTGTTGTTGATTTTTCCACCATGCTCACTCAATCCACTTGCATATAACATGTAATGTCAAACCTACAATGAACAACCTATAACAAAAATGTAATGTCAAACCTACAATGAACATCTTGTAACAAAAATAAACCAACATAGTGGTCTATTAAGGACATATACAACAATTTATAGCACACAGGAGTTTATCACTTCAAAATAAAATGATTGTTGATGTAATAATCCGTATCATGGAAATAATACAAAATTTTACAAAGATTTACTTCGGGTGAGTATTCCCACCTGCCACGCGGGTGACCCGGATTTGATCCCTGACATCGACGCCAAAAATGATGGGTGTTATATATGCACTAAAAACACACTAAAAACCCTCGACTAAATTGTCAACCCAAGGCAAGTAAACTTAGAGTTGTAGCAAAATATATGCCAAAGGTAGAAGGGCTGGTAGTAGTATAGTGTAGCTAGGGAGGTAGCTATCTAAGGCTAATCTACTCAAGCAAACCTATCTAATGAGAAAACCCTACTAAGAAACTTTAAACTAGGTAACCTAAGTACTTTTGGGCCAAGGATCGACGGATAGTCCTAAGAAAACAAGGAAAAACCCTACTTGAAGAAAACTAGTTCAACAATAAGAAATAAACAAAAGAAACTATTAAGCCTAACAATAAGCAAATGACAAAAGAAAACTACTTTAACTTGCCAACCTATATTCAATGAGTAACTACCCTATGAAAGCAAGTAAATAAACAAGCAAGCAAAGACAACTAACTAACCTATTAAAACAAATAAACAAGCAAGCAAAGACAACTAAATAACCTATTAAAGAAAATACACAACTAAGCAAAACAACTAGCTAACCTATTAAAGCAAATAGACAACTAAGCAAAAGACAACTAACTACTCTAAGGCAACTTCTTCTGCAAATAATCAAATGAAAACTTTTCATTGAACAACTATCTAGCCTAAGAGGAAAGTAGACTAGATTCTTAATTCAAAACTATTTCTAATTCATGAAAAGGAAATCTATTTAACTAAAAGCAAGAAAAACTAACAACTAGTCTTGAACCTATAATAAGCAAGTTACTATCTAATTTATCAAAGCAAAGACTATCTACCCTACAACAGCAATAAAAATATCTCCTAAGCTATGAAAGAAATAAAACTATCTTCTACTCTATGAAAGAAAGAAACTGTTTTCTAATCTATGAAATTCAAATGCATTCTATACTAATATAAGCAAACTTATACTATACTAAATTCAATCATTAACTACAACTTGAAACTGCAACCTAAATCTAAGCAAGAAATTGCATAACATAAACTAAGCTAGCTCTATCTTAACAATTCAAAATGTAATAAGGAAAATGCTTAAAACATAAATTAAAGCATGACGTATAAAAGTAAACTAATGAATACATTAACTAACAACTAGTTAAGCAAGATCTATGTAAAAATGGAATAAGCAATCTATAATTAAAAACTAAAACTAATCATATCCATCCATCAAATCCTTGTTAAAGAAGACATGCAATAAAACTTTGTTCTACTCTGTTTTAACTTTTATTTTAAATTTGATTTTAAAAGCATAAATAAAATTCAATCTAACATCTAATTGCACATGGGGTTAGTGTATGAGTTTGCAAACTCGTTCCTAATTATAAAATCAATGCATATTAACAAAAATCCTCCATACTAACCTGCAAAAGAGAATTAAAACAATTAAACTACAACAACACATTAGATAACAAAGAAATAAAGGAACAGTTCATATACAGGAAATAAAAAGACATCTAAGCTATGAAATGCATAAATAACACATAGAACAGTTACCATACTTCTAGTGGTCCCCCCAGCAAGTCGTGGTCACTTCTCAAACGCACACCATGAGCTCAACAAAATGATTTCACCATTAAAACTTGAAAAACACAGTCTTATACAATTCTGACAATTGAAAAATGCAAAAACAGAGCCAAAATCATTTTTGGCTCTAACACACGACTTCTTCTACTGCTTAGCAATTATCTAACCACCACAGTGGTATTTATAATGTTTACAGACCAAGAGGTCGACCACAGGAGGGTTGAACCACTTCTAAAATTGGCAAATTTCATTAATGGTGCCCTAACTTCCAAAACAGAGCGAGCCAATAATCACCCACCATAACAACCCAAAATCAAGTTGTCAAGAGTGTAGTAGATGGAGGGGTTAAGAACGAGAAAAACCCATGTCTATATTCGCCCACCACTGGCCACCAATACCATAACCGCCAAATCGCCCACCATTTTTGTGCAGGATGAGGTGTTGGACGGAGTGTCAGACCAGGTACCGGATCGAGTGCTAGAAGGAGTGTCGAACTAAGTGCCGGAAGTAGAAATGTGGTGCATTTTTTCCCTATAACACCAGAAAAATGTGAATTAGACCTTTGGAATCATAAAACGTGATGAATTATACTCAATATTGACATCAAACATGAATCATACATACCTAGTGTAGATCATACTGTTTTAACACAAAATTCTTCAAAAGGATTCTCCAAAACATGAAAAACACATATGTACATTCAATAAAAGTTCCTAATAATTGTCATAAAATTGATCATATCTCGGCCCCAAAAATAGTGTTAATTCACCGGATCCCATTAGAACTCCGTATTTAAGCACACTCAGGCTAGAGTAGTACTGGGATGGGTGATCGCCTAGGAAGTCCTAGTATTTTACATGCCTATGGAATTTTATAAACTTAGTCCCATTTATCCCACATGCATCATGGGAATTGTTCTTCTCTCACTCTCTCATATATAATTGAGGTGAAGGAGGCCCTTTAAGCATGCAATGGAGTGTGATGTAAAGATTCTTTTGAATGAAGTGTAGCCAACATCTCTTTCTTTTTAGAGATAAACTACCTCATTTTTCCAGTTTGTGTTCTACAATGTTTTTCTATATTTTTTAGTAATAGAAGTTGCGTTTCACTGTATTTCTGTGTTCTCTTCTATATTTTTGTGTATTTCATTGTTATATCTCGGTTATATTTCTACCTACATGTCATTCTCAAAATAATCTGGATCAGCTAGCCACTGGATTGAGGGTGGATCTCACCTATGAAATCCAAAGCCCATTGTTGGAAAGGTGCATAAATTTTTACAGGTTTGAGAGGTAAGGACTTAAGCTTATGTTTTCCAACAAACCTTTGTGTTAGCGATATTTCTTGTAAGGGGGTTAGAATGCAAAGGAATGGGTTAAAACCCACTTGTCCTAAGTTTGGAATGCTCACGCGCCTGTGGTAAGCTACAAACAAGTATGGGTGGCAGAGATTTGCGCGCCCAGATCAACGGTGCATATANTCTTCGACAGTCCTGATCGGAGTGACCAGATCAATGGTACTCAAGGCTATTCTGGACCCCCCCTGCCTTTCTACCTTTAAGCCAGGGGGGGCGGTCCGGAATCGGACGCGCAACTTCCCAATGGCCAAGATCCAAGCGCCCGGATCAACGGCGCTCGCGTAATCCCATCCTCCTCGGCTACTCCAGGTTTAACCAGCGTGGGCCCTTCTCTCGTCATGTCATCTTCCGGAGCCACCTTTCCCCTACTGCCGTGTGTCATCTGTCCTTCTCCGCTCTTTAGTCCAGGTGGTCTTTTCCCCATCTCATCGTCCACTCACCACCTGCCATGTGTCCCGTTCCCTCCACGTCAGCCTCCCACTAAAATGCACCCATCATGTCTCCTCTCCTACCTCCTCCGCTTATCTCCTTCTGCCATGTGTCTCCCCTGTAATCTCTCTCGCCCCCTCATCTCTTCAGGCCTCGCCCTCATAGCTTTGGCGCCACTATTCATGTTGTGCGCCCCATTCTTTGCGCTGGCCTCCACGTCTATTCATCAGGCCGTTCAACTAATCCAGGTGGCAGCATGAAGGACCGTCCACGTCCCCAAGGTGCCGAGTTGGCCAGACCACCCTCAATCCCAAGGAAGCAGTTGGTGGTGGTTAGACATCGTCTCCACCATAATGGGAAAGTCCGGCGACAAATTAAAGGCACGTCGATTCGCCCACGAAGCTGTCAAAAGTCCGATTGCATCCACCGTTGGTGCACGATTATTCAAAGATTGCAGCTGCAGAATTGTCAGAAGCCATGTAGATGCAATGTTTTTAATGCGATGTCTCGGTTTTGTTGTTGTTGTTGTTGTTTTTGAGTATATGTAGGCGTTTTCACCAATTTTGTATCTATCGATGGTAGAGCGAAGCTCCCGGCTGTAAAGTTTTAACAACCATTCTGGTTTCCTGGTTATGCATCTATGTTTGAGATTTCTTGTTTTATGACAAACAATTTTCCTTTTCCATCTTTGTTTCATCTCATGCCAGAGAGTTCATGAACGAATGCTTCGTATGAATTAGCACAGTTATGTTATGATAAATGATTTGTTGTTGCATGACTGTTTTCTCTGGTTTCCTACATTTGGGTATAAGAAGATCTTGCCCTTAGATGCCTTCTCTCACAGTCTGTTAGGATCCTGATGATCAGAATAGTCCCCTGCACTCTTCTTATACAAGTCTTCCATCTACTCACCTTTTATTACAACTCACTGTTTGAAGTTTATTTAAGACCTCACTCGCCCATGCATGCCTGGCCTAGTTTCAGAGTTGAGACGATATTGTTCTGAGTTTTCTTCCATTTGATCACCCCTTTAAACAAATCATGACATTAAACTGATGGGTGTCAGGCTTAGCTCCTGCAAGAAATCCAGGAGTGACTTCTGACGCTAACACTTTGGCATTTCTCACATGCTCTAACCTTTGCAAAAACATCAAAAAACAAACTAGGCTAATAATACCCAGCCCTGAGAATTTTATATGTAGTGGATTTCCAGAAGTGATGTCCCCCACACTTTCCTTCATGAAATTCTGACACGACTCTTTGTGCTTCTTCTTAATCAAGACACCTTAGTAAAAATCCAGAAGGATCTCTCCAAAAGATAGTTTGATTATTTACACAGTACTTAACTACTTTGAGTTTCAGGGATCTTACTTTGGACTTATCCATTCCAGGAGGAGCTTGAAAATTCTACAGAAAATAGAGGATTTCTCTATACCATTCTGATTCAACAATCTTTTCATTGAATTGGGAATTGTTGGTTAGAGGATGTGAATTTCTTGAATTATTATAGATGTAGTCAACTCCCGGAGCTCTGTAATCTGAATCATCTAGCAGCTTAGCTAAGCCCTTCCCTTTGAATAACTTGGTAGGCTTGATCTCCATGTCATATTCCTATAGCTTAGCTATCCATTTACTTCTCTTTCCATCACTGTCCGACTGAGTCAAGATGTCTTTAATAGCACTAGATGGTACATATGTAATGACTTTGGAATGCAACACATAAACTATAAAATACTTAGTTCTTTAACCAAAGAAAAATCATGCTTCTCCATAATATCATTTTTAACTCAACATCTTGAAGTGCCCTGCTGAAGAATGCAATAGGTTGTTCAAAGCCTTCAGATTTTTTTTGCAAAAGAGAAGCTGCTAAAGTATCTTGAGATGTAAAATAAAAAAACCAGGAACTCTTTTTTAAAATCCAGGCTAATCAAAACAGGGGCATTTGAAATATCATGCTTAATAGATTGGAAAAATCTTTGGTTGTAGTTCTCCATTTGATCTCACTACCATTCTTCAACATGCCAGTTGTGTGTTTGACCAATTCAACAAAGTTGGGAATAAACCTTCTGAGAAAGTTTATCTTCCCAAGGAAAGACTGAACTTTCTTCTTATTTCTATGGATATAAATATTTTTAATGGCTATCACTCTAGCAGGATCGATTTTAAATCCATCAACACAAACAATATGTCCTAGCAATTTCTCTTGTTCTAAAGAAAAATGATATTTTTTTGGATTTAAAGAAAGACCATACCTTCTACACTTCAGAAATACATGTCTCAAATGACGTAGATTAAATTCATCAAAGTTAGAGAATACAATGATGTCATCTAAATAGATGACCACACAATTATCCTTCTATCCCACGAAGGCGATATCCATGGCTCGTTGAAAATTAGCCCCAACATTCATCAAACCAAAAGGCATCCAGGCATACATAAAAGTACCCCAAGATGTTGTGAATGCAATCTTCTCCATGTCATCTGGATGAACAACTACCTGATTTTATCTAGAGAAACCATCAATCATAGACAACCTGCTAGATCCTACCACCCTCTACAATATATGTTCCATTTTGGGCAATGGATAGTTGTATTTCCGGGAACATCTGTTCAAATTTCTGAAATCGACACAAAGTCTGATTTCAACGTTCTTCTTTCTCACTAGCACCAGATTTTATATCCAGTGAGAGTGCCTCAAAGGTACAATGATCTTAACATCTAAAAGTTTCTTGAGTTCCTTCTCTTACATTCTCTTTCAAAGTTATCTTATGTTGGATGACAGTTTCATCAAAGGTCCTAAGATCTTCATACTGCCATGCAAAAATATCAGTGAACTCCTTCAACAATTCTTCATATTTAGCTCAGTATTTTACTAATAGGAATTTTGATAGTTTGACATGCTTGGGATTTGCAGCAGTCCCAAGATTACTATCGATTACCTCTGCTTCTTTTTTTGGATCAGGAAGCTTCACAGAAACATCATTATGATCAAAAGTTATTTTGAGAAGTACAAGGCCATTTGGAATATGATTATTAGGCAATTGAAAAATCTTATGCCCAACAATCATATTATGAAAATTCAAATTTTGGTTAGTCTCATCCAAATCTTCATCTTTATCAATATGAATTGAAGAAAAATCATCTACAACTTCAATGAACCTTTTGATTTTAGAATCCTACTCAAATACTCTCCATTGCTTAACATTATCTGGAACAGATGGCATGTACCTAACCTCAACCTCATATTTCATCTTTGGGGGAAAATGAGTTTTTAAAGTACTTGTTGCCACATCCAGCGAATCATCCTACTCATTCTGATTTCTTGGAATATATACAATATTAAAAGATAGTAAAAATGCTTCAACAACGTCCCATACCTCATTTATGTAATCTTTCAACCGAATATTCTGTCTGATATACATTTCTAAACGGTTGTACATGAGTTAAGAATCCCCATGCACCTTCAAATGCTGAATTTTCATTTCTTTGGTTGCCTTGAGACCTAACAACAATGCCTCATACTCTGCAATGTTATTTGTTGTATGAAATTCTAACTTGTAAGATAGGGTAATGACTTCGTGTTCAAGAGAAATCAACACTACACTTGCTCCTGCACCTTCTCTGGATGAAGCTCCATCAAAGTATAATTTCCATAGAAGATTTTGATTTTTAGCAGACTATGGGGCAGCAACTGATTTTTTTGAAGGAAAAGACTGTTGGAAAACATTATCAATGTGAAATATAGAGGATCCCAATTCCACATCAACTTCATAAATAGGATGATTTACATAATGATCACCATCACTGATAATATATGCCAATTGAGCCTCACGATAGAGTCTTCTAAATTCTCCTCCAAACACAGGTATAGTGGCATAAGAGAGATCCATTTGAAGAGATCCCCCAATATTCTTACACCAAGATCTAGACAACAACATGCCAAACCTAGGAGGGATATCGTCTACAACTATATCCATGACTAAAATTTTGGCTGGGATTTAAGATTATGAAACAACAAGGTCTTTGATAACCCCCAAGAATTTGAATTTTTTGGAATCAAAAGAAAATAGATCGTGGTATGATTTAGTGATTTCTAACCCCAATTATTCCCTAACAACCTTTGGCATAACATTATGGGAGGCTCTAGAATCTAACAAGAAATTATGAAGGATTTTGTCATGAATATTTAATGAGACATAAAAAGGAGGAGTGAAGTCATCCCTTTCTTCTACAATTAGCTCTAAGACACTAGTGGGTTTTTCATTTTGGAGATTAATCACATTAGTAACAAGATCAACAACAGAATAAGGTTGTAACCATTTCAAAATATGAATTCTATAAGAATTTTTTTAACCAAATCAGTCAAAGGAATAAGAATTTTGATCTTACTTATCTCATGTTCTAGGTTGAAAGGAGATGAGAACTTGTCTACTTCCAGGCTGATACTTTCATAGCTGGTTGTACTTGCTTTCTTTCAAGATTATTTCTTTCTGTCTATATTGTTGGGACAACATGTTTATCTTTCTGAGGAGCATATTTTGCAGGGGTTGATTTGGATCTAAGATTGTACCCTTTCTGATATGTATTACAAATCATATTATATGGACTTCCCCCAACCTGTGAATTCAATGAATCCTCATATTCATTATTTGTTAGGTGATTTAGAGCAATCTAATCTCCGAAAAAATGAATATCTAGATCTTCATCTACATCTTCAGCTTCATGGTTCTCTTCAATGTAATTATTCTGCAGAGGTGTCTAAATTTTCCGACCATCATTATTCTTCTTATCCCTCTACACGATCTGAGGGTTATAAGGTCTTCTATATTGATTTGAATTCTGATTTCCTTCTTGAGGTGAATTCCTTTTTTTTTTCCAATATGAGTTTAGATAGTTCATATGACATTTCCTCCATCTTTCTTGCCATCTCCTCCAAGGAAATCTTCTGATTTTTAGTATTTGATGTAGAAGACTTATATTCTTATTTTAGATTTACCTTCTCTGATCTCTTCTTCAGTAGTTCTGATGCTAGAATGTTGGATTCAACTTCAAGAGTTGAATCTTGCATATCATCTAGAGTGGCTGAGCTTCTTTCCCTAAAAAGAAAACAAAAATCATCATCAAAGGCATTAGCATAAGTGACCTTTGCTAACTTTTCAAATGTTCTGATATCATCTGGTATTTTCTGGTACATCTGATTGAATCTCTGGGAGAATTCAAGGACAGATTCACCATTCTTTCTTCGAATATTGCTGAATTTTGTCATGTAATAAAAATCATCTTTCTTGTCACCCCACTTTCTCAAGAAGGTGAAATCAAGGTCTGTGATGATGGTAATAGAGTTAGCTCTTAGGTTCCTGAACCACTTCCTCACTTCTCCATCTAAACTTTGAACAAAAAGCCTCATCCACACATCATCATAATCCACTTGGAAATTGCCAACAAAGGAATACAAAGAAGTTAAATGTTCCTCTGGAGTTGTTTCCCCTTCATTGTCAAACCTTGGAAGGTACTTCATGTAATCATTTCCTAGGAGAGGATGAAGATTATTTGGCGATACCAAAGGTGCATATCCGGAAGCCCTGATAGCATCCATTGGATTGGGAGGTGCTTCACCAGCCATTGTTTGACCACCTAAAGGTTGATTTGTATGTGGATACAATGGTGGTTGAGGTGATAAGGACTTAGGGTTGTTCACCAATTGAATCTTATGAGAGGATTGGAGAATTTCTTCAGTAAGTTTTTCAGTAGCAAGGATATTAACTTGGAGGCTAAGATTGGGTTTCTCTTCTTGAATTTCTTCAAGGATTAAGATATTTTCTAAGGGAGGGTACTTTGTTTATTCAGGGAGTTCAAATATTTCCTCATATTTATATCTACTCTTAGGATAGGGTGTGTAAAAGGATTCTGGTTCTACAAATTCCTCTTTCCCCGAGGTGGATTCTTCAAAAGGAGGTAAAAGAAACAATTTTTCATATTCTAGTTTTTTGAGAGATTTGGATTGTTTCAGGATCTTCTCAGGGTCTAAAAAAACAGAGACATCTAGAGATTTTGGATGGGCTCTAGTCCCCTTTCTCTTTGGATCCAAAGTGTCTAATGTGGAGTCACCAAGTGAAAATATATTACAGTCAACTTGTGCCTAGTTATAGTTTCACCATCTACAACTAGATCTATAAACTTATGTCGTTCTACCCAGGGAAAGTCTGATCATTTCTATCCCCTTCAATGGCACCAAAATATGTTAGTGCTAGAAGTTGTTCCTAGAATGCTTTAGGAACAATCCTAGCACACCTTGTTTCAAAATGTTCAATAGGGGTTTTAAGATGGATAAATCATTCTTGATTTGAAAAAGTAATAATGATCAGATATGTTCAGACCACTTACCTAAGTGAAACAATTCAGGTAAACAAAACTTATGGCTAGAGGTTTAAGGTTTAAGTTATGCAATTGAGAGAAAGGGAAAAATAAATACTGATAAATAAAAAAATAACAAATCTTGTCTTTATTGTGTTTATGCAGCAAAGGAAAAACCTTTATCTAGAATTCATTCTAAATAATATCTAAGGAGAAAACACCCATGTGGCAAAGATTACTAGAACTTATTAAAGCAACCTTATCAACACAAAACTATTCCAGAGGAAAATGTGAAGATGATAAACAAAGAAAGATACCATACTAACCACCAATTTCATTAGCAACTGAAATATTTACACAGGAAATATAGATCAAAACAATCTTTAACAATACAATATCAATCCAAAACATGGATTCAACCCTTTCTTCTTCTACATAATTTGATATATAGTGTTTTGAATTATTTACATGCACTTATGGTAGATCCTAACCATCAGGGACAACTCAAAACCAATCCCTACAAAAAATAAAAATGAAATTTAGCCTTTGACTGCTGATATACAAACTAATAACAATTTTTATAAAAAACCTCCTAGGATCAAGGCAACAACCTTGCATAAAATACTCTTTTCTTGACTTGTTCTCCATTCAGATGATATCACTATAGCATCCTCTTAATCCTTCCCAGATACATCTGATCTTCAAAGATATATACGAATCTTGCCTTTGACAACTCAATCATGGTGCCCAATATGCATTTATCTTCATATCCCAATATAGATTTTAGATCCACCAAAGGTGTATAGCTTCACAACATGCTCCATAAGATGCTAGCATAGGTATATCCCTCCTCTGTTACAAAAATATGAAACTAGGCGAGTTTAGAAGCAAAATCAGTTGCTACAGGTGTTCCTGTAGTGACCCTATTTTTTTTGTGTGTGACTGTGGGAACTTCCTGTAACAACCTACCAAAAAACTAGTTTTGCATGTTTTCAACTTCTTCCTTTTCCTGGGTTGTAGCTGGTCATATTCAAAAAGGGGCATGATACATTAGACATAGGACACAAAATATTTTTCCATCATCCATCATTTTTAATCTCAAAACCAGGATTTACCCTGGAGGTGGTATTTTCAAATTGATAGATTTCTATGCAGGATTGAAGAAGTTGCTTCTGCCAACAATTCTAAACTATCCTTTTTGGTTTGCTTTGATTGAGATCAGTTTTTCATTCTCTTAGACTAATTCCCTTCAGATATGATCTTAGGGTTTGGGTTTTTCATATTCTCCTTACCCTGTTTTCTAGAAGGGACTCTGTTTTTTCTAGTGATAGTCTTTTTATTTATGATTATACCACCCTTCTTGAATTTATTCTTCTCAGACGTAGTGACAGGCGTTTTCTTTCTTATATATGACTTATTCATAGGTTTGATAGGCTCTTCATCGATGATGATGACCTTCTCCGTGACAACAGGTTTATATACTGCTTTAGACTTCATCCTGAACTTGTTTCGAGGTTGGTGCTTCGTTTCCTTATCAAAACTATGTACTTAGCCACATTATCTTCAGAGGATATTGAGATGGGAGGAATGACCCTTGAGGAGTGGTCTTTAGGTTATATAGGATCTACAAATTTCTCTTCTTTCTCAGGTTTTTTATCCTCTCCTAGTACCCTAGGTTTTACTTTTCTTTGAGTGCTTCTAGAGTAAGTCTTTTATGCAAAAGGAAAATGGTGCTTACCTCCACCTAGGATTTAGGAATACCCTACATATACTTGTTGGCTAGTTGGAGGATCTTCCACAGGTTCATTTGGGATCTTAACACAAGCTCCTCTCTTTCTCTTCTTTGAAGTAGTTGGTTGACTGGCACTAGATGAAGTTTCTTGTTCAATCTTAGCACCCTTATCATGTGATTTTGCATCAGAAGGATTCACTTTCTTCTCAAAACCTGTCTGGATCAAAAATTGATCCTGAGTCTTCTGCAAATTCCCTAGCTCGGCCTTGAAAAGTACTTTGATCAATCCCTGATGATAGATTCCATGAGAATGGGTTTTGGGGTTTGCTTGGACTTTCATATCCATCTTGCTGAGATCCCTCAAGAAATAATAGGGTAGATTCATTCTCTTAATTCCTTCCAGATGAGGCAGAGATCGTAGATGAAATAGAAATACAACATAATAACACCCCTCACAAGTGATGAATCTCTTAATCATGAGCAAGGCTTCCATCCATTCATCAACAATCCAATCCTTGGGAATGCCTTTGGCCCAATTAGGGTCTTTTTGTTTGGGTTTCAAAAACTGGTTTACATTTTCTCCTGTAATCAATTTATTTTTAAACCACCTTTCGCCATCAATCGAGAGGTTGCAAGCAGCTGCTATGGAATCCTTTTGTAAACTGCATGACCAAGTTTGCAAATTGGACCCATTGTCTATTGAAACTCTCAACAAATTCCTTGGTTGTAGTGTAATTATGACCATCCAGCTTCATGCAGAAATGATACCAACATGCCCGATCGAAAATGTGGCAACTGTATTCATAAGATTCCATGATCTCAGGCCCTTCGGGCTCTTTCCTATTCACATGTCCACCCTTTCCCATATGTGCAACTGCAACCATAAGACTAGAATATTGGCTACAAGGAAGGGATCTGTCTGGTGTGTAATGAGAATAATCGGGGATCTATTGGCTCTATGGGTTCCAATTCAAATCAACTAGTTGTTGTAGGTAACGAATAATGCGCTAGTTTTTAAAAAGCATTTTTTGAAAAGCCTCATCCGTGTAACCTCCTGGAAATATGACGTGTAGAAAATACCACCCATATTCACATGTTATGGCTAAAAACCAGTACTTGCTAACTTCTTTGCATACTCATGAACTCTACAGTACAATCCACAACTTCCATGAGTTAACGTTGAGTAAATTGTTAGACTAAAGAAACAATCTACAAAGGTAACCTGCAAACCAACTTTAAGACTAGAAACTAGCCTTTCCAATCTAGAGAGGACTCTCTCTGATACTTGATCTCTGATAGACAGATTGCTTTAAATTGATTGCTAGATTTAGAATTTTTAGATAATTTTTCAAGGTCTGCTGACAAAAGACAGTACTTCTAGGGCTATGGAGTCAACCCATGAAAACAAAGAAAACAATGCTTGGTAGATATAAATCCTCATAGGAACAAAGGCTAAATAAGGTGATGAACTTCAATGTTTAGTTTGATCATGTAGGGTGAAAGAAGAAAAGAAACACACAACATGATTAGAGCACCACAAATGATGAATTCTAACCTTAGTTGAGAAGATAGACATAATTTAAATCACTTAAGTCTAGAGCAACATTAGATGAATTCTGGACTTTTAATTTACCAATTTAAAGAGAAGAAAAGTGTAGATGAAAATCAATACATAGGGAATACATGCAAAGAAGAGTACAATCTTCAGATCACCACCATCAGAATTTTTTTCTTAAGGAATTTAGGACTTCTGCATTTGTATTTCTTTAGATTCATAAAATTACATTTAGGATCAAAATGTATATACTTTTGTCGGCGCACCCCCTTTTTACATCAAAATAATCCATATATATAGAAAACTAAAGCTACAATTAGCTGCTAGGATTTGAACTACTATCTCCTGGAGTTATGTATCTGATTGTTTTCAAAGAGAATAACAACCTCTACAAAATTTACCAAAAATAGGAAACTTGATTTGCCAATCATAACCTATCCGAAATGTTATTTACAATCATAAATTCTTGAGAAAATTTCAACCATATGGTCGTGACGAGTCCTCATGTGTATCGCTGGACAACATTGTCACCTTTGTGTAGTAAATTTTGGTTTATTTTGCCCAAATGTTGGCTGTGATATCTGCGCAGCGATTTCACGCGGCGGATATTCATGCTGAGGTTTCTCACGTGAATCCAGTTGGCAGAAAAGGATGGGATCATTCAGTTTGTCCATAGCTTCCTTATCCAATCTCACTTCTAGTCATAAGGCCTTTTTTTCCTTTCTTAATGCCAATTTTAGTCTCTTTAAATTCCTCACCTGTCTCAACAAAGTCACATTCCTTTTCAATTTTGATTGAGCATAAGAAATGGTTGCACAGGCATTGTCTATAGCTAGTCTTCATTTCTTGTAATGTTTCATGATCCCTTCCTATGATATTCTTTTTTCCTCCCTGAACTTAATGATTTCATCTTGAGCTTCTCTTAGATGCTTTTTCAACCATTTTATATTATTTTCTCCTTCTATTGGTGAGGTAGGATATCTTTGACTTTCTTTAATCTGTGATGCTTGTGCTTCAAGAATTATTTTTGTTAGATTCCTCCTCAATTCTCTGTTCTCCTGATAAAATTGGGATATAACATGTTGAGCTTTATTTAGTTGCTATTTCACCTCCTTGATATCTGCATCGTCCTCACCTGGTTCCACTTGCTTTTCATCAATCTCCTGGGTTGCACATTCAACAAACTATGTCTGAATTGTGGGTATGAGAAACCTCTTGGTAGAGAACTTGGTGCATGGTTTACTGGGAGTTTGTGTCTCCTCAATTTCATCAGTGACTCTTGGTTTTGTTCTTTTCTTTGAGGTTGGCTGACTGAGTGATGAATCTTCAATTTCTTTTCCTTTTCTCCTTTCAACAACACCTTCTCCTTTTACCCCTGAACTATGAAATGTTGATTTATCAACAGATAAGGGAGTATCATATTTAGGGTCTAGGGGAATGTTTGCTGAAATCAAGAAAGAATCCTAGTCCATGTTTAACTTACCAAGCTCCTCAACCACCAACATATTTGTCAAGGAAAAATGGAATAGGTTGTTCTCTGGCAGGTCAACTTAACTTGGACATTGTCTGCCATCTTTCCCAGGCTTCTACATAGGAAGAAAGGTAAGTTTAAAGGACTTCTCCCTGTGAAATGCATCAAGAACCTAATGTGGTATTGATGTACCTTATCAAATCTACCCTCACAAGTAAAGTACTTTTGAATTATCCTCATAAGCTTCTCAAAAGGTTACAAAAGATAATCATTGGGAATGTTGGATGCAATTTTCTGATTTTTGTATTCAGGTTTGAGAAAATCAATATAACATGAAGTATCTAATGGCATACCTTTAAACCATTTTTCTCCCTGCATAGGAATTTCCAACGTAGCTGATATGGTTTCCTTTGACACTTGAAAAGTGATCCCTGTAATAGTTGCATTGACACTAGTAAAGTTAAGGGTGAACTGTTTGGTTAGTTGCACATTATACCCTTGAACATTTTCACATAATATTATGCATCCAGCTTGTTCAAAGGACACTCTGATTGTCGAGTATGCGTCTACTAAATTTAAATTCTATGGCTCAAACCTCACGACTTTCCCTCTTCTTGCATTCTTTACTTTTCGTTGAGGAGTTGTCATGATGCTGATATATGTCAATTGTAGGTGCACAACAATGGATTGTAATAGCCTCTGCGTAATGAAAAAGGGAATAGTAACCTTTGATAACAAACGAGAAAAATAACCTCTACACAGCGAATGAGAATAGTGACTTTTGCATGGTGCGTAGGAAAAGGTAGCAACACGAAACTCTGCACAGCAAACAAATCAGTGACAAGAAACTCGACGCAACGGAAAACTCGACGTAGCAGTAAACAAAAATGAAAAAATTCGGCGTAGCGGAAAACCCGATGCAGTAATAAACAACAACGTAAAACTTCGGCGCAACAATAAACAACAACGGAAAACTTCGGTGCAACAATAAACAACAACAAAAACTTGGCACAACGACAAACATCAACATAAACCTTGGTGCAGGAGTAGGTAATAAGAATTTAGCTCAAAATAAAGAAGGCCGATTGTGTGAAAAACAAACTTGTTCCAGAAGGTCATTCGCAATGGGCTCCAAGAAAAAATCTTGAACAATGATTGAAAGCAATGGAGGATACACAGCAAAAACAGAGTAGCAGATTTACGTAGCAACTGGAAGTACACAATATTTATGTCGCAAAGGGATTCAAAGGTTACTAGAAAGGCTATGGACGACGCACAATTCTTGAAAGTGATGGAGAAACATGAAAGGTGACCAATATTAATGCTTGAATGGATAAGGAACAAAATTATGAAAAGGGATGGAATATCCATAGTGACATGATGTTTTAAGGCAAGTTAAAGATTTGTGCATCAAACTTGTGCAGCGGATACACCTTTGAAGTTTGCAATGGTACAAATGATATGGAGTGCCATGATTATTCCCTTTTTTAACCTCATTATTAGGTAATAATGAACCATAATATCATTTGACATGACATTCATCCTAACCACTTGATTCGACCTTGGTACATAATTTCCCAATTTTCGACATGAATCGAGACTTAGGAAAGTAGACCTTTACAACTTAAACATGGCGAACCTTACACTCTTTTAACCAACTTATCGATAAACCCCTTACTTGACATTTCAAGCCATTCTTTATTGTCTCACTGACCTCATAAACTTTGACACACTAACTATGATTCATCTAGGAAAGTCTTGATTTTTTCCAAGATCAAGGCATGACTCTGATTTTTTTTTTGGACAAACCTCTAACTCTAGCTACAAAAATCATGGTGCTAACAATTGGATCCAATGGGGATGTTATCCTCCCAGTGAGGTAGAAAATAACAGTATACCAAGGGCCTAACCACTGGGATTTATTTGACTCAAAGACTCTAAACTGACAAACGAACTTATTTACAAGACTCTCTTGACACAACTTTGACTAAACTCGGCATAAACTTAGGGCCTTCACTTTGGGCTTCAATTTTCTGTTGATTATTGAGTTGAAATGCTTCATCTAAAAATAAAATGGTTAGTTACAATGACATGGAGAGATTGAAATTTTTGTTAAGCAAGATAGTGTTTGAGAAACCTGCCATTCACAGGTCCTCCACCAATGAGATCTCCATTAAGCTCCTACATCAAATATTCATTGTTTCCATGGTATGCAACAATCCTGAATGGTCCCAGCCAAAGATGATCAAACTTAACATGTTTCCCTCTGTCTTCATTCCTTGCGTCCCACTTCAGTACCAAATCATCCACCTTGAAATCATCTTCCTTAGTATGCATGTAAAAAGATCGTTTCTTTTCATCTGGTTCAACTTCATGTTCTTGCAGAAGTCTCATCACTGTAAGTCCTAATGAGGTAGGAAAAATTGCCTCTATACAATATACAATCTGAAAAGGTGATGTAGAAATAAACCTTTTAGTGGTGGTCTTGTCAGCCCATAATGCATAGATAATCTTTTTATGCCAAGATTTCTTATTTTCCTGCAGAAGCTTCTTAATAATCATGGTCAGGATTTTGTTGGATGACTCAGCCAACCCATTACCCTGTGGGTAATAAGTTGTGGAATGACCAAGAGTTATATTATAGTCACTGCAAAATTTCTCCATTCTCTTTGACTTGAATGTTGTTGCATTGTCAGTAATGATCTTGATTGGACAACCAAATCTAGAAAAAATATTTCTTTCTAAAAATTAAATGATAACAATATTAGTAGCTTGCCTTGTGGGGACTGTGTCAATCTATTTGGTGAAATATTTTGTGGCTGTCAGTATCCACCTATGTTGAGTTGAGGATGGAAGATGAATTTCTCCTATAAAATCAAGGTCCCATTGCATGAATGGTGCTTCAACAAAGATAGGCTTTAAAGGTAAAGGTTGCATCTTTCTTTTTCGATAAAAAATCTGGCATTCATGGCAGCTGGAAACTTCCTTGAATACATTGGAAAAAATACTAGGCCAATAGAACCCTAGCCTCAGTAGTTTTGTGCACAGTGGTCTTCCAATAATGGTGCCCCCCACAGTCACCTTTTTGAAATTCTTTGATATATTTTTTCACTTCTTCCTCCAACAAACAATTTAGCAAGATCCCACCTGGATATTTCCAATATAGAGAATGGTCCAGAATGCAAAACTTTGTTTCTTTCAACTTCAAAAATCTGGCTTTGTTTTTTCTTAACTCGGGAGGAGCTTGTAAATTTCTTAGTACATAAATAATATCAACATACCAAGGAGAATCAAGGAATTTTTGGGATACCTGTGGGACTGTTTCTTCTTCTGAATTTGTTGATAAGTCAACAATGAAATTGATTCCCAAGACATCACAATTGGATTGTACCATCAACTTTTCAAGCCCCTAAATTTTAATTAGCTTTGTACGTTTGATCTCGAGGTCATACTCCAACATCACAACTATCCATTTCCCCCTTATCCCTTTAGGATCAGGCTGAGTCAAAAATATATTTTACAGAATTGCTAGGCACATAAGAAATGACATGTGAATGCAAGATATAAGTTCTAAATTCCTTAAGGGCCTTCACCAAGGAATATGACTTCATTTCCATGATGTCATACTTTAGTGGAGAGTCTCTCAATGTCCTAGTATAATAGGCTATGTGCCTCTCAAAACTTTGTTCATATTTTTGCAACAAAACACCATCAATGGTGTGTTCTAAAGCAAAAGAAAACAAGATAAAATATTTTGCAAAATTTGGGTTGGCCAACATTGGATATTTGGTCAGTGACACTTTAATATCTTCAAAATACTTCCTAGCTTCATGAGTCTATTTTATTCATTGCCTTTCCTGAGCATATTTGTGATATAGTTTATGATTTCATCCAAGTTAGGAATAAACCTTCTCAAAACATTTACTTTTCCTAAGAAAGATTGTACCTCCTTCTTGCTCTTGGGTGTGCCAATATTCATAATTTCTTCCACTCTACTGGGGTCTGTCTTTATCCCTTCCTTTGAAATGATGTGTCCAAGTAATTTTCCTTCTTGCATTCCAAAATTTGACTTTTTTGGATTCAATGATATGCCAAACTTTCTACATTTTTGGAAAACTCTTCTTAGATGTTTGAGATGTTGATCATTAGAATATAAAAATATGGTGATATCATTTAAGTAAATAACAATAAACTTATCTTTCTCATTAGCAAAGGCTATGTCCATGGCCCTTTGGAAAGTTTGTCCTGCATTCATAATCCCAAAAGGAATTTTTGCATACATGAGTCCCAAGGTGTTGTAAAGTTGTCTTCTCTTGGTCATTAGGATGCACCATGATTTGGTTGTATCCAGAGAAACCATCAAGCATTGATATCTTCTGAGATCCAACCACCTTATGCAAGATATAATCCATCTTAGGAAGTGGATAATTGTCTTTGAGAGACACCCTATGTAGATTCTGAAAGTCTACACACAACTCGATCTCACCACTTTTCTTCCTGGCATACACTAAGTTAGCCACCCACTTGGAAAATCTTAAGGACACTATAATTTTGTCATCAAACGAATTCCTTACCTCCTTTTCAATCAATGGAAACAACAGAGGGTTTATTCTTCTCAAATTTTTCTTGAAGGGTTTATGATCATCATTGATTGGAATTACATGTTGAATTACCTTAGTATCATAGACCTTTAAATCTTCATAACTCCATGCAAAGACATCAGGGAAATCCTTCATTAGGCTGATATACCTCTGTTTAATTTCTAGAGTGAGTGTTTTGGACAATTTGATGATATTGGGATCCTTATGAGTCCCAATATTACAATATTCAATGTCCTCATCATTTGCAGTGATTTTAGGATTTATGGCTACATCGTTGTTGTCAAAAAGGTTTTCCAATGGGACCAATCCTTTGGGAATAATGTTATTTTTGAGCTGCACTATATCTCTTCCAGCAATCTGATTTTGAAAAAGGGCATCATTGTTGAACATAGTTGCATCTTCATTTTCTTCACAACAACACTCATCATCAATATTTGAATTATCAAATTCATCACTCATCTGAATGAATCTTTCTACCTATTTGTCATATAAAATTTGTTACCACTATTAAAATTATTCCTAATTTAAACCTAAACTAGCATAAAAAAAAACAATATATTAATAATAATAATATTAATTGGATTATCAAATTAAATTAATTTTACCTTACCTTCCTCTTACCTCTCCTCATAACTTATCACTTCATATATTAATTAACAACAAAAAATTGTTAAATGCTTCACTTTGTTTTTATCAATCCAAGATAGAATTTATTATTAAATTTTTTATTGAATACTAGGGTTTCACATAACCGACATTTAGGTTTGATCCGCTCCACTTTAGTATTTATTAGGGTTATTCTCTTGTATTTTTCCTTAGGCTTTTATGTCCTGAAGATGGATCTTGTTGTGGATCCGAAACATTGACAAACAATCGAGAATACTGTGGTTCTTCCGAAAACTTCTGAAAAACAAAATTCTCACCATAGAAATCTAAACTATCAATATTTAATGTTGTCTGGTACTGTTGCCCTGTGCTTGACCTCAATTTCATACTTTTTATTTGGAAAAATTGGAATTTTGAAAACAAAGGATGAAGTAGCTAAAGCATATGCAATTTGATTCCCCCCCCGCCCCGCCCACCCCCCCTAGGAATCATTGATAAATTGTATTATGAAAACTCTTCAAGAAGATCAAGTACTAAATTCCTATATGCCCTCAATCTAAGATGCTTGGACTGATATATACCCTTTACCTGATTAATAACAAGCTCATAATATCCATGTACAACTATCCTCCTAGCACCCAATTATTTTAAAGTCTTCAATCCCAAAATTAGTGCATCATATTCAGCCATGTTATTGGTACAATCAAAAGCAAGTTTGTAAGAACAAAGTTTTGTACCTATCTTGGGAGGGTTAATCCATACACCATATCCTGCTCCTTCTCTATTAGTATCTCCATCAAAGCTCATATTCCACATCTCATCCTCTGCATTGTTTTTCTAATTTGTAATTTCCTCTATTTGATGATCAGATTTGTCTTTGATGGCCTTGACAGTCATTAGCTCCTCCTCTTCAAAACTCAATTCATTATAGAAAATAGAGGAACCAACCTCAGTATCTAGAGAGTAAATGGGTGATCCAGGTGGAGATTGGTGGCCACACACATATTCCACTTGGACCCCCACCATTGTTTCTATCAGTTTCTCAATTTCCTTAATTGTATCACAATTTTCTATTTTTGGTAGTTTTTCGGGTCCTGAACTTTCGGAGCTGTTTTGAGGCCCTAAACGATGTTTTTTGGGCATCAATAGGTCGATGAATATTAGTTCATTCCAAACCATCATATTTTCTATCAATAGTTGTAGTCCTCAGATAGATCCTTCTAACGATGTATCATATGCGTCAAACGAAGATAGTATGCAAAAGTTACAACCTCGGGAAATTGATGTACCAATTTACCCTGACGGGGCCCATATTCTGGCGTTTCATCTCCTACGATTAGGTTTTTGGATGTTTAGGGTTTCCCTTGTTTCTCAATAACATATAGGCCTTTGAGCCTCATTGTAACACAGAGTTTAGAGGGATGTCTCTACCACATCTCTTCTCAGAGATAAGCTACCAGCGCCCTAGCTAGATTATTTCTATTCTGTCTATAAACAAATTTCAGTTCTTTGATATTAATGAAATGAAGTGTTATTTTTTCTCCATCTTTGTATTCATGGTTATTTGTGTATTATCTTACGTTCTTGCATAAATTTGGATCAGTGGTATCAGAGCAGTTTGTTATTTCTCGATCCTTCTTTGCATGTCCCCAACGAGGTCGGGGTGTAAGAAGTTAGGGCTTGATTTGGTTGAACCTTTGCAAGATCAGCCTCACAAACCCCAACGACCACCCATGGGAGAAGAAAATAAAGACAAGGGAGTAGGAGATCCTATCAAAATATTTCTCGAGCAGGCCCTTGAAAAACAAAGGAACGCGATGATGGATAACGTCTCCCAGATCCTTCGACGATTGCTCACTGGTGGCACATCTGCATCCAACAACGACTCTGGAGGCACAAACCCTTTTAAGGTACAAGTAAACTTTGACATTCCCATATTTGATGGCCAAATATATGCAGACGTCGTATATAGATGGTTTTTCCAACCGGGAGAAGATTAATTTTTCACTGCTCAAAGTTGCCCCCCATGTCAAGGACTGGTGGGAAACCTACTATGAGAAAAAGGACAAGGAGGAACCCTCTCTGTTCTTGGTCGTACCCATTTGGAAATATTTTCGAGACGCCATCAAGGAACAATATTATCCCATGGGGAGCTATGAGGACAAGTACATACAATGGACTATGTTGCGGCAACAAAGGGATCAAGATGTGCATGAGCTGACGAATCTGTTCCATACCCTGCACACAAAGTTGGGTATCAAACATTCAGAGAAAAATTTGGTGTTGAAGTACTGAAATTGTCTACACATATACATTCAGGAGGAAATGGAGTTCCTCGACATCTCCTCACTTGGTACAACATACCGGTATGCTTCCAATATTGAGCAGAAATTCAAACAGAAGAAGCGATACTTTGGATCTTTGAATCAAAAGCAAGCGAAAGGTGCCCCCAAACCGCAAAAAAAAGGACAAATACAAGGCATGGAGGCTCAAGAAAACTCGCCAAATCCGCAAGAAAATAACAACACTGCAAAGTCGAAGAAGGACACAAGAAAGTGTTGTGAGTTCCATAAGAGCTCCACTTACAACACAAGTGAGTGTCAGGCCAAACAGTCACTGGTGGTCGATATGAGGGCTTCTGAATTAGATGCATGCTCTGAAACTGAATTAGAACCCAAGAAGGTGAATTACAGAGGGAATCAAATTATCGATGCAGAGCCCAACACCACCATTTCCACCATGAAGATCCAAAAGGAAGAACCAAAAGATCCAGAGGAGGAGGAGCGTCTCTTCCACTCCTAGATGTGGGTAAAGGGTTCCCTGTTGTAGTTCATTGCTGACAGTGGGAGCCAAAAGAACCTCATTTCGGCAGAGGTCATGAAGCGGTTGGGCTTGCCAACCATAACACACCCACAGTCATACACCATCGGGTCGCTTCACCAAGGATGGGATCTTCGCGTCAACCAACATTATCTCCTTCCCTATAGCATCAATCCCTTCACTGATGAGGTATTATGTGACATTACACCTCTTGATGTTTGTGATGTATTATTAGGCCAACCATACTTGGGGAAGCGACATGTTGTGTATGAGTCTCGGCCTCGCGTTGTTATTGTTACCTTGGGAAATAATTTGTACAGGATACTAGAGGTACCACCACCTGCCGCAATCTCTTTGGTTACTGCAAAACAATGCAGTAAACTCATTTCCAAAACCGGGAAATTTGTTTTGCTGATGATCCGCCCTCTAGGAAAGAAGAAGATTGTGGCCATGACCTCCAGAAAAGGCTCCTCTGCACGACAACAACAAATGGACAATGTCGTGGAGGAGTATTGGGACATCTTCACCTCACCCGCAGGGGTGCCTCTACACTCTTAGGTCAAGCACCCCATCGATCTGACTCCGAGTGCATTGTTGCCCAATGGCCCAATCTATCGGTGCTCTATTCTGCAGAATGATGAAATCAAGAGGCAGATCAAGAGTTGTTGCAGAAAGGTCACATCCAACCAAGTTCATCGCCTTGTGGGAGCTCAATTGTGTTGGTGAAGAAGAAGGATGGGACTTGGAGACTTTGTATTGACTATCGAGTGCTGAACAAGATCACTGTCTAGAATAGGTACCCAATCCCATAGATTAATGACCTTCTGGACCAACTCAAAGGGGAAAAATATTTTAGCAAGATCGACTTGAAGTCTGGGTATCACTAGGTACCAATCGAACCATCTAATGTGTGGAAGACTACCTTCAAAGACAAGGAGGGCCTTTTCCAATGGTTGGTCATGCCTTTCAGGTTGACGAATGCTCTCGCAACCTTCATGAGGCTGATGGAAGACATCTTGCAGCCATTCACCAACTCATTTGTAGTAGTGTACTTGGATGACATATTGATCTTTGGCTAGACTTGGGAAGAGCACCTCCAGCACATCTAACAGTTCCTCCAAACACTACAGAAACACAAGTTGTGTGTCAATTTGGAGAAGTTCACTTTTGGCATGACCTAGGTTCAGTATTTGGGATACATTATTGATGAGCGTGGGGTGCATGTAGATCCAACCAAGATCCAAGTCATCTGATATTGGCTAGCCCCAACCAATCTAACACAGCTTTGCAACTTTCTGGGTCTTGCTAATTTCTACCGCAGGTTCGTGTTGGGATTCTCTCATATCATTTGGCCCTTGAGTCAATTCACCAAGGGAGGAGCGAAAGAAAAATTATTTTGGTCGGGATCTCAACAAAAGGTGTTAGTAGAATTGAAACATTGCCTCTTGTTATCGGACTAATCGGTAGGTGCAGACACTAATAGATCTCCCTAGATCCACCTGGATCTAGAACAAAATAGGACAGGACATGACTCTTTCCCTAAGTTTTGACCATTGAATTAACTAGTAGGAAGGAACAAGTAACATACCATAATGTCGCTTCCTAGGGTGTATGTTGCTCCCGCTTTGCTCCAGTGCTCTCGTGAGGTCAAGACCAAGACAACACAAACCAACCAAAGTGAAGATAGCAAAACATATTCAACAGTTAACCTATGTGTATGATCAAGGAATTACACAATAAAGTGAGAACATCTTTATGGGAAAGGGACATGCCACTGTATCATATTGATTGAAAGTAAAGATTACAACCTGATAGCCTTGATGTCGCAAGCTTCCTTTCGATGGCTCTTGGCTCCAACACACACACACTTGCTCAATCCTTGTATGAAGAAGATCAAATCCTCTTGGTAGACTTGCTAGAGTCTCCAAGCTACTGTTCAAGCTAAGTCCTTCAGACAATTCTTTCACCAATTCTCCAATGAATCTTGCTTAACCTTTTCCATGAGAATTACCTCAATATATAGGAGAGAATGAATTAGTTACTTGGATAAGAATGATCCCACAATATCTGGGAATCCAGTACAAGGATAACCATTCGAATGCCAACCCATCCTTCTAGAAAATTCCCTTCTAGAAACATCGAGAATTCATATTTTTTCATGCTTTAGGAAGAGTTCGCACCATAGCTATTCAAAAAAATGAGAGAAGTTCGCACCCTGGCTTAAGGCAGCCTGCGAGAATCAGACATTCTCACACCCAAATGTATTAGCAGTCTGTGAAGCTTCTTCAAAAATGATTTTTCTAGGAAGAGATGAAAATAACTTTTCTCAGGAGAAAGTTCTTATGAAGAGCCTGAGTACACCATCATCAATACATCATCATGACGACCAAAATCATGGGTAACAGAATTCCCCCCAAAGTATGAGGTTGGAACCAGTGACAGCTGAAAGACTTTGTAAGTTGCATTTGTGTGTCGGAAACGAGGAGCACACCTAATCGGAAGCCTGCGAACAACCAAGCATCTGCAGAATATCATATATATTAATTCTGAGGTAGGCATTCCCATACTCAGATCATAGACTGATGACATTGTAGACATGGGTCATGGCCACCAATCATACATTTTGGATCCATGCCATCAAAATATAGCATAGCCACCATGAATACACTGTGGATCTATGCGAGAAATTTCAAATTAAGACGACATAGCCACGAGACATACACAGTGGATCTATGTGTCGCAAATTATACATACTCCATCGCAACCTAGATAAAAGAGATGATATCCAGGGTCTTCAATCTTGTCTCCCAAAGTACAAATCTAACCATGTGATTACATGTGTCGAAGTCGAACATGGCAGAAACCACTTGATTACCGGTCATTGATGAAACCGTTAACAAGTGCGAGGGAAATCACCATTGTTGTCAATGACTCCCAAGGAACACTAGTACAATCCATCGAGTGTGAATGAATGAGTTGAAGTCGAATATTCGACGGAATCTTTTGATCAGGGGTCAATGATGTAAACCCACTGTCGAAAGTGAGGAAACCTGCCATTGAGGCATGCAAGCTCCAAGGTACCAAAGAATTTCTAAGCTTTGATTCTGGATAAT
>JASDQU010108673.1:188924-202307 GCA_032191745.1 Picea mariana | reverse complement strand
ACTTATACATACTAGTGTACATGTGCAAGGCATGCATGTGTAGCTAGCACATACATGACTCGCACATGCACTAATGACAATACTTATCACTCCTAAAGTAATTCTTGTATGCGTCCAATCCAATCAACAAGACCATTCATTTCATAAAAGATAGTAGACCATTTAAAATGTTTGCGAAATGCCTTAATTATAATAATTTAACACAAGCAACATTCACTTAGATAATTGTAGTTGCGTTAAGCAAATATAAACATACATATATACATATTTTTCAAAACGAGGAAATCGAGAAATTCTACCATAAGGCAAAAGCCCCACACACTCTCAACTACTTCTAGTCATCCTTCCTCCCTAACCTACTTCCATCTTCCATCCCTATCCTTCCTCTGCTGAACTGTCTTGGAGCGTCAACTATATTGACCTAACTCTAGATAGAACATGTAAGAGGAAGTGTCATCTCTCTTGACCAAGCTTCCCCAACAAGCATCTGGCAGTCACCATCACACGTCTAGGGGAGCGTGAGCTAACACCGTCCTCCCATGACTCCAAGTTTTAGAGGATACACGGTGGGAAATTCCTCCACCCCTCCTCATAGAACTAGGGTCAACACCTTACCATGGACCATACAGTGGCACTGTGTTGTTGGGAATTTTGTCATTGTATATTCAGTTTTAGGCAGTCTCGCCACCAAAAAACCTGCACTTGTCCACACATCATAGCAATGCATTTGAACCAAAATAATTTCACATACAAGATTCATATCGTATTGTTTCCTTGTTGATGTTCACGACATCAACCTTTTATCATCATTATTCTTTGGCTATTTCATAGCCTATTAACCTGCAGATTAGTCTATAACACAAACCCATACATATCCATGCATTATCATCATGTAAATGCATTTAATCATAATCTCAATTCGATATCCACGTATCAACAACTTTAAATGTCAAAATTTTCAAGTTAGAAATAGATTGCATAATATCCATCATAATTCAAATAATGTTAAACATTCATAGAATTGACATTCACATAGGTTCATATGTCTTAAAAGTTCAAGTGTATCATTAATAGTTTCACGGTGAATATAAAATAAAGATGATTAGGCCTTAAGTAATTCTAGTTGTCTAAGTCAAAAGGTGGCATTACATACACCCAACCTTCAGGAAAACATATTCCCGAGGTGGTCAAAAAAATTGAGGGATGATCTCTTTGTAAGGTCTCTGCATCCTCCCAAGTAGTAGATCTTGGGCTATACTTGTCCCACTGGATCTTAACTTTGTCTACTAGACGATTCCTGAGTTGTCAGACCCTACGGTCCAATATGTGTAACGGTTCGACCATGAGGGTTCCCACGTCTGATACCTGCAATTCCTTCCAATTTAGTTTATGAGATTCGTCAACAACATAATGATGTAGGACAGATACATGAAAAACATTATGAATTTTATGCAAGTGGGGTGGCAGTACAAGACGATAGGCAACGAGTCCAATTCTCTCTTGGATTTTGAATGGTCCTATAAATTGAGGTGACAACTTTGTTCCATTTCTTAACTGAATGGTACTCTTATTAGTCCTGATACGAATGAAAACTTGATCTCTCACTTTATAACTCTAGTCAGTCCTATGTGCATCAACATAACTTTTTTGTCTATCTCGTGCTTCCTTTAGTCGTTGTCTAATCTAAATCACCCGTTCCTCCATCTCTTGAATCAGTTATGGCCCAATTGTCACTCGGTCTTCTAACCTTTTCCAACTCAACGGTGACTTGCATGGCCTTCCATACATAGCTTCATAGGGTGGCATTCCAATGGAGCTATGAAAACTGTTATTTTAGGCGAACTCTACCAAAGGTAGGTACTTCTCCCAATGGGTTTGATTATCCATAACATGCATCCTAAGCATGTCTTCCATAACTTGATTTACTCTCTCAGTTTTCCCATTTGTTTCAGGATGGTATGTTGTGCTTAAGTTCAACTGAGTTCCCAACGCTGATTGTAAACTTGTCCAAAACCTAGATGTGAATCGAGATTCCCTATCTGAAATGATTTTCTTGAGTAGCCCATGTAGACGGATTACCTCACTTATAAACACGCGTGCCACATTAGTGACATCATAAGTGTCTCTAACTGGAACAAAATGAGCACTCTTGGTCAACTTATCAACTATCACAAGAATGGCGTTGTGTTTGTGCGATGTGAATGGCAATCCCACAACAAAATCCATAGAAATGACTTCCCACTTGGACATAGGAACATCGTGCAGTTGTAGGAGACCTATCGGGTGGTGGTGGTCAACCTTCACTTGTTGAAACTCTAGGCACTTGGCGAAGAAATGGACTACATCACGCTTCATGCCTACCCATAAAATCTTCTTCATGTATGCATATATTTTCTTCACACACGGATGTGCACAATAAAATTCTCTATGGGATTCCTTGAGAATGATGCTTTGTATATCCACACCCTCGAAATTGTACATCCTTACCCGATATCTTAATAATCCATCTAGTTCGAGGATATATCCTTCATACTTTGGATCTAACTGCCTCCCACTCTGAAGGGTTGAATACCAACTATCTCTAAGAAGCTGACCCAACACATGCTCCCTCAAATTAACTTTTAAGGGTACCAAGGAGAAGACACGTGGTCTCCTTCTCAAGGCATCTGCGACCACATTCTCCTTTCCCTTGATGTACGAAATTCCAAAATCGTACTCACTCATAAACTCACTCCATCGCCTCTGTCTGGCATCCAAATCCCTTTGAGTGAAGAGATGCTTTAAGATTTCATGGTTTGTTTTGAGCTCAAAGCTTCACCCCACTAGATAATGCCTCTAAAGCTTCAGAGCTACAATTACAACCACCAACTCTAAATCATGAGTAGCGTAAATATCCTCATGTTGCTTCAAATTTCTTGACGCATACGCTATCACTCCCCCATCCTGCATTAGCACAACCCCCAACCCTTGCTTCGAGGCATCCGTGCAAACTGTGAAGACTTTTTCCATATCCAACACTCATAGAATTTGTGCACTAGTTAGTAACCTCGTAAGCTCAATGAATGCAATATCGCATTCTTTTTTCAATTCATACCAAACCCCCTTGCACTACAAGGTGGTGATGGGTTTCTCTATCTTAGAGAACCCTTCCACGAACCTCTGATAATAACCTGCTAGCCCCATGAAGCTTCTTACCTCATGAGCATTTTTCAGCACTGGCCATTCCATAATGGCCTTTACCTTTTCTGGGTCCACAAAAATTCCTTCACTAGAAATGATATGACCTAAATAGTGAATTTCTTTCTAGAAAAAAGAACACTTCGACAACTTGCCATACAATTTTTTCTCTCTAAGACATGACAACACCACTCGCAAGTGTTCCTCGTGTTCTCTTTCGTTCTTGGAATAGATGAGGATATCATCCAGAAATACCTATACAAAGCGGTTTAAGTACTTTCAAAATTCACTATTCATGAGGCTGATGAATACTGTTGACGCATTGGTCAAACCAAAAGGTACTACAACGAACTCGTAATTCCCAAACCAAGTTCGAAAGGCAATTTTAGGAATATCGCTTTCCTTAATCCTTAACTGGTGATACCTTGATCGCAGATTAATTTTTGTTAAAATTGTTGCTCCTTTCATCTGATCAAAGAGTTCATCTATTCGTGGCATTGGGTACCCATTTTTCACTGTAGCATGGTTCAAGTCCTTGTAATATATACACAGTCATAAGGAACCATCATTCTTCTTGAAAAAAATTACTGGTTCACCCCAAGGTCAGACACTAGGCCTTATTAGCCCTAATTCAAGTAGTTTCTTCAACTGCATCTGCAACTCACAAACTTCTAGTGTCATCATCCTATATGGTGTCTTGGAAATTAGCTCTGCATAAGGTTTTAACTCAATGGTAAAATCAAGCTCCCTCTCAAGAGGTAACCCTGACAACTCTTTCAGAAAAAAATTCTTAAACTCCAACAATATTGGATCATGATCCATGGAGGGTCCTTTCCCTTCATCGACTGCTTCCACTACATACAATTGACAACCTTACCTCATGCAACGTTCACTTGGACAACCCCCAACAAACTCTGGGAGTTTGATCTTCTATAGTTCTCTGGTGATTTCCCTTGGTGGAGGCCCTCCCTTTGAGTCCCTCGACGCTTCAAGGTTACCCACTCCAGATGGTGAGTGTTCCACTTCGACATTTGTTGATTGACGTCCCTTTAATGTCTCATTAATAGCCTCTAAGGAGCACAAAATGAGAGCTAATTCATGTGATGGTGGTGGCAACACTGACATTGGTGGTCCGTGCGACGATGTCCCATGACCTTGATTTCCCAGAGTCCTAACCATCTTGACGGACGGAATCTGCATTCGACCAAAGCTTATTAGTAGAGGGTTTAGGGCATCCAATGTTTCACTCAACTTACACTTGCAAACGTAGGGTTTAGGCGTAAGTTTTATTTATACTTGCTTGTAAACATACATTACTCCCATAAGGTAAGTGGCTAAAATTCAAGGTCAAAAGCCTCTAGACTTGATAACTTTGTACAGGTAAACTACTAACCCTCTCACCTTGCTAGCTATGCTAACGACGTAGGTACTAGTCTATTACCCTAACTTACCTATTTAACTAAGCGTCTAACCCTTTCCTTTATCAATATTCACCTTTGCACAATTGCTTATGACCTTCTTAAACCTTCATTAAATGTTTTTGTCTCGTTTTTTTTATACATCTCTCTTACTTTTATATCATATTTTACGTATCTTCATTAAATTCACCATTTTTAATATATATATATTTCCAATGTACCCTTCTAACACAAGATACATTTCTTACAGTAGTGATTGATTTATAATTTATTAACACTATTGATTATTCATTATATGGCCTTATATAAACTTATTACATAAGTTACACTTTTCACTTTTGATTAATAATATGTTTTTACCCAATTGTCATACACTTTATTATTGCATTACTCCCTTTATAACATTACAAATGTGTATACATATATTTATATATAATGCATATATTGAAATGAATAAATATAATATATTTCTTTAATAACTTAATTAATATTCAATTTCTTTTATATATAATAATATTTGTTTTTTAAATGTTATATATGTAAATATATAAAATAAAAATATTAAAATTATAAAATTAAAAAAACTACTATAATAGAAAAGAATACCAACATAAAGTAAGGCTTTTTTTTGTTTTTAAAGAGGACAAATGTAAAAAAAAATGGCATGGAACCTTGCATGAAGCCACATGCCCTTTCCTATTTGCTCTCGGTGGGAAACCTGGGTTGGCTAGGGTTTGTGTTATTATTATATATATTTTTTTGTCTCTCCCTTTCTCTTATTTTTATTTTGTTAGGGTTATTCTTCGTTCTAGAGCCAAAGTTGTGATCTCCCTGGTCGATAGCTCGAAGGCTGTAGCCATGGCTGTCAGGCCGACCCTTTTAGCTCGACTCTTCAGAACTATGCAGATCGCGCAGGTTCCAAACCACCATGCAAGCCGCCCAGAACTATGCAGATCGCGCAGGTTCCAAACCACCATGCAAGCCGCCCAGGCTCCTCACGGCTCTTAGCGGTTCGACCTTTTACTGCCTGGCTCCTCCTCTTTCATTTAGTCGCCAGTCTACTCCTTTCAATCCTACCCAACCAGCTATAACGATGGAGCCAATGAGCCCTTCTCCCTCAGCAATTCTTATGAGCCTCTGTGCATGGCCTTATAGTGGTTTCAAACTCCGGGCCTACACAAGTGCCCACGACTTCCACCTTGAGTGTCAGGAACACTTCTTTTTGGCCCCCTCCTGATCTATTCCTTCGTGACTTTGACGTTGGGCTTTGGTGCTTTGTTGTAATGGTGTGGCTCCGCTTGGTTTATAACCAGTCGCGGGTTCGGTCCAACCCTTCTGTTGTTCGGGCCTCGGCCTTTTTTGTATGATGCGTGGTGCAAGACATATTCTCCTTGTGTGATTCTCCCTTTGTGGCACCTTTCATGAGCGTTGCTCCAATGTTTTGACTAGATTATACGCTCTTTTCCCTCATGGCTTCTCCCTCTGGTTTGGTGCTTGGCCATAGGGCGATGACCTGTGTGTTGGCTATACGCGCCTTAACACGTAGTGCAAAATAGTAGCGCCCCTTGTGGGCTCGTCTCTTGATGGCTTAGCGTCGTCTCTTGGGCGTTGGGATTTAAGTGTTGGGCGTCTGATGCATTAGTGAGTTAGAAACCCCAATCTCTCTCCATAGACATCAAACCCTCTCAAGTAAACCCCTGAAACAACACATTTATTCTGCTTCACTCAAAGCTTTGTTCTGGTCCATCTATTTGTCTCAAACATAATATTAGCAAGGCAAAGGATCGCTTTTGATTCCTTACTCTATGTCTTCCATCCCCAATTTACTTCTTCTTTGTCTCGGATTTTTCTCATTTTTGGGTTCAGGATGGTGCAGGGAGATAGTCGAAACTCTGGACCAAAATGTCCTCGAAACTGATGGCAAGTTGTATTGATTTGATTTGAATTGGGTTGGTAACTACTATGGATATATCTGTCAGAAGTTCAGATATGTAGACGCCAGACATCTCTTAGGAAACGCAGTTATGGTTTAGGTTAGCTGCATCATACATGATCTTGATATTTTTACTTTTCATTGGTCTTGATATTTATTTTATTTTTTATTTTTATTATTATTTCACAATAGTCATACTGCACTTGTCTCTCCTCTACCTCCCTACTTTCATGTGTTTGTTAAATCGCATTGATAGAGATCTATCCAAAAAAAACCATTAGCCTGCACCTGGTGTCACAGACACTCGCGCACACTGTCATATATTCTACAAATAGATATATCCTATGTAAAAGATGAAGTGGGGGAAATGGACTTCAAATTTTCACGTTATATCGTGCACTTGAAATTTTAAAAATCTGGTATCTCAAGCACTATAATATGTTTTATAATAGTGTATTCCAAGAGCCCTTGATATGTATCACAAGAGGTTATTTCAAGCATTGTAATAGCTACCGGAATCTGGCATCCCCAGTACAATAATGGATCTCAAAGTTCTGTGCAAGTTATAGGTGTAAAATGTGCACGTGGGTCTCTTTATACCATATAAATCTGCCTTGTAATTGTCAAAGAATCCTCCATGAATGAGAATCATATGCAAGACGCTTATAGTTTTGGTTTTGGAAGAGGGTGTGTGTGTTGTTGAGCACAAACAAAGAATAGAATTGGGACAAGTTGGGGATAAAATTAAGGAGTTTTATAGAATGAGAATTTGCATCCTCCATGAATGAGAATCATATGCAAGACGCTTATAGTTTGTTTGGTTTTGGAAGAGGGTGTGTGTGTTGTTGAGCACAAACAAAGAATAGAATTGGGACAAGTTGGGGATAAAATTGGGGGGATAAAATTAAGGAGTTTTATAGAATGAGAATTTGCAATTGATTTATGAGATAAGGGCTTGTAAAATACAGAGTTTCTAGGCTGCAAGTTAGGGGTTTGGGCACAGACTGTATAGTTATGTGGGTGGTCAAGTCTAGGTTTCAGTTTTGAAATCGGGCTCTAATACCATTTGTAAGGTTTACTTATTTCAAGACTCAGTAAATAAATATTTTCTATAATCTCCTACTTTAATAATCTGAAATTTAGTTTAGAATTTCTTTCATATTTTTATTATACCATGAATAAACCACAACAACATAATAACAATAGTAACAAAAAAATAATAACAACAACATAATGATAACAGACCAACTGGTAAAATACATACCTCAACTTGCAGGTTGGTTGATTCAGCCCCTGGCTTACTTGTTCTTGTGCTTGCCCAAACTGCCCAACTAAATATTAACCTCCCAGCGAACTAGGAATAGCCTCTTCGACTCCCTAGCTCCAGGAATCCTTGTGGTTTCCTGGCCCCCGAGCCCAAAGTTCCCAACAACAGTAGTGTCTTGTGAGAGTTCTCCAAAACAATTGTTCTTCCAATTTCCTCCTCCTTCCCTATCTCCTTCAAAATTTCTTCCTCCTCCTTCTCCAATTTTCCCCCAAAACAAAAGACCCCTTCTTCCAAGTCCTCCCCCAGATTCTTATCCTCCTCTCTCAATACCCCTCATTAATTCCCCAACAACCTTATCCCCCCATTAATTCTCCAATAGCCTCATCCCCCCAATAATTACTTCACCTACCTTTTAATAATAAAATAATAAAAAGACTCATTTAATTTATTTTAATAATTAATTTAAATTAAATTTAAAAACTATAATGGCATGTTCTTACGTATCTCTCATTTTGCATGATGGCATGTGTAAACCTATGGTCGATGATGGCAATTGAGGATCCTTGGAAAATCATCTTGAAAGTATATCGCAAGGTAATGATTACATTATTCATGAGCTTGATATTGAATATGATGGTTTTGTGACTTGTTTGAGGAGGGATCCATATTGGGTTATTTTGTGGGTTGAGTGCTCCTCGAGGAAATTATTAGAATTTGAATCTGTGACGTCTGTGAACCCTCTGACTGGAAATACATTCACATGCAAAACTTGAACAAATGTTTATTCCTATTTCAATTCAATAACCTTGCCCATGTCTTGGAAATCCTTGTGCACAACTCTTGCCCCTTTTGAGCATGACGTCATGGTATTGGAGGTTTGGGATTGGTGGTGAGGTGCCACTCACTTGCACTTGGAATTTTTGAGGAGAATAGGGTTTTCACCGAGAAGAGATCATCTAGATGCTTGACACATGGCCTTGGGAGGCCCTTCCACCCTTCTCCAGCACCAACGACCTCCTCAAAGTGGAAAAATGTCCCCTAAAGGGGAGACATCATCCTTAATTAGGGTTTAATTTGTGCAAAAGATGAAATTTTATGTGAATTGTTTAATATTAATTTTTTAAGGGGGAAAGATTAGGGTTGATGACCCCTAATCTTGTTTTTTACTCCTTATTTTGTGGACAAGCCATATTGGCTAATTTTTGTATAAATAGAGATCATAAGATCTCATTTCAAATCATAACTTTCCTCTCACAAGAGGACTTGGTATGAAATTTCGATCTCCTTGGCTATTTTATCTCTTGTGCACTTTTGTATGGATGATTTTATGAATGGTTGGTGCAAGAAGGCCTAGCGCTAGCTTTGGATGATGCATTTCTAGCTCTTGTGGTGATTTGTCTTGGTATTTCTCTTGCTCTTGGTATGGTTTTCTACTATTATGCTATCATTATTTCAAGTTCAAGTGTTTGATGCTAGGATCTAGGTGGTAATTATAAGGGCATACACCCCCACCATAGCTTTCATCATTGTTATTTTCTTCATCTCATTGATCAAGGGTTTGCTAAGAGAAGTATAAGGGCATGCACCCTCTTAGCTTAAACCCTAGCTTAGAGAAACATTCCTTGGGAAGTAAAAGCGCTTACACCCTCAAGGAGGTAGCTTCTCTAAGCTCCTTGTGACTCGATTAACCCAATATTAAAGGCACTAGTCATTGATTTGTTGCATTGGAGATATAAAATTATTGCATTGAGAAACGTGAATTTCGGTCTTTTTTTACTTCTTGCAAAAGTGAATTGTCTTCTTTGTGCCTTGGGCACCTCACATCCACTAGGGAGTCCTAATATAAGGGATACTTGTTTCTGTTGTTAAAAATTTGCATCTTCAACCATTAGGGCTGCAGAAACCCTAACATACTTGCTCAAATAACTATGTATTCAACCATTGGTTTTGGCTCAAATTTTGCACACTTACTCTACTTGTCCTAGCGCACTTTCTGGCAAATTTTGAGGGGATTCTAGTGGCTGATTTTCTTGCTGTAATACATTGAATGTTACAGCCATAAGGCTGATACAATTTTTTGTAGACAAGTGTTTACAATAGCCTTATCTTTTATGCTAAGAGTACTAGTTCTTTCACCTTGAGTTTAGCTAGTCAATTGCTAGTTTTTCTCTTGCTTTTTCTACTTGATCCTTAGAATTTATTGAGCATATTATAGTATCTTTTTCATGCTGATTTATAATCTCATATATTTCTGCAAATTAGGGACAACAAGCTTGAATTGTTGATCCAACTAACATATATTGTTGCAAGGTGTGTTTTCTTGTGTCTCGGGTAGGTACAATCATCCGAAAAAGCACTACAGTTGTGGGGCAGCCTTTGCTTGACTTAGAAGGAATCTCTCCCTACACTTCACTCCATTTAGACTTGACCTATAGGGGCTCCATTTCCACTTCCTTCCATCTCTGTCTCAATCCCCCTAGGGTCACCGGGATCACCTCCCTAGAGTGACCTAGTCACCCTTGAAGTGCAGGACCTACATCGAGGTGACATTGGATGTAGGATTTCCATAGTTGTAGCACTTGTTTCTTGGTTGGGTCGGGATGTTCCCAACCTGCAACTTGCACTATAACAGGAAGGAGGGATGAATTGTATGGCTAGTAGAAATAATCATTATTCACGTGGTTTCCATTCTAAATCCTTAGATCATAACTTGCACCATAACCATATTCCTGCATAAGGTGATAACCTAGACCCTACAATGGTATTCAAGGATAGTGCTAAATCTCCTCTATTCAAGGATAGTATTTAAAAATCCTAAATCTCCTCTATTAAAGATGATTACACTGTTCCTCACCATGGGGTAGATGTTTTTCATTGTCTTAGCTAAGCATACTCTCGAGAGATTGGACAGTTGTCAATCACCCCTTTATTACCTAGAAGACATCCAACTCATAGGAATCTCACTTAGACTGTAGAGAACCTCTTGGTTGATACTATAGAAGATCTTGTAGAACTTTCTCTTGACGAAATCCATTATCCTCTGAACTAGATCCCACCATCACCCCCAACTTCTCTATCTTCATGTCCCACAACCCCCAAGGATGAAATTAATAGGTGAGCCTATGAAACCTTACAAAAATTTCTCACTCACTACATTGATACAGTTAATCTACCTCAAGTTCCCACATGGATGTCACAAGTTGCCTTGAACTTAATAGGATGGCTTCATGATCTACCTAAACACCCAAAAATAATTCTTCTCAAATTTGAACCCAACATGTCATGCATCCTAGAATATCACAGAAAATATTTTTATATGGTTGATTTATTAATGAACATAGATAATGAAGATGTAGTGTGGAGATTGTTCCCATACATTTTCGACAATAAATCCTCTACCTAATACTTTAGCCTACTTCCAGGATCCATTAAAAACTAGAATGATTTGAAAATGCATTTATAAATAAATTTGGTGAAGAAAAGACTCCTACTTCTCTATTGAAAGAGTATGTAGCTATAAAAATGGGTAAAAAAATGTATTAAATATTTCAACCAATGTTTCATCACTATCCTAAAAAAAATCCTATTGAACCCCAACCAGTTGATGGTGTTGTAGTTGAATACTATGCATCTACTGCCATGTTTGAGAAGAGGGTTAGGAAAACCACTCTAGTGAACAATTTTGAAGAGGCTAATAAATTTGAGAAATAAATGTCCAATTTGGTAGGGAGCCCAATTTTGAAGATGTCAAAGCTTCCACTAATGCTAAGAAACTACTTTCACTATCTGAACCTTCATAAAAGGACCCTATGATCTAGAGAGTGTGCTTAAAATGGTAAATAAAGTGTTGAATGTGGTTGTTGACTTAAAGAATATCTCGGGTGAGGTAATTTCTAGTTAGATAAATTTCAATCCATTTCCTAGAAAGAATATTATGCCCCCAAAACCCCTAGAAAATCAAAATATCAATCTAAATCTAGAGGAAGTGGTAATGGATAATTTATGCACTTTTTGTCAAGCTAATAATTTTTAAAAGACATGCCCTCGATGGATCAACTCTGATGGGGTGGATATTTTGGTGGGAGGTTGTTATGTTGTACTATTAAGTTCATATGAGGTTGGATTGGGATGATGGATCACAAGAAGAGGAAGGAGTTGTGGGTCGATAGAGATCATAGGAGTTTCACATTTTTCTCGAAGAGGACATTCATAATGACACTCTTCAAGAGGATGTTGCAAAATTGGAGACAGTGAAGCAAGGTGAGGATTATATAGTGAGGTGTGCTAAGGTTTTTCACATCTCCAGTGGTTCCAGGAGGGGGATGAGGGGTTCAAGTTTTATTTTGACTTCCTTAAGTGGGAGGTTGTTGCGAATAGGGTGTTTGGTCTTCATCAGTAAGATTGTTCGTTAGCCAAGGATCCTTCTAAGGTTCAATCTATGTTTAGTTCTCATTTTCATTCTATTTTTTCTCCCTATGATTGAGATGCTTGTTGTAGAGTTGTCCCTCGCAAAGCCGCTAGTTGTGACTAGGGCATATTCGACTGATACTTTTTGAGGGACAAGATTTCCATTGCCTTGACATTTATGTAGAATGGAAATTTCCTTGGGATTAATCATTTGTTTTGTGGGACTCCATTGGTGATGATTTTTGTTGTCTACCTTCATAATTATTTGAATCCAATCACCTTTTTTAGTTTCTTAATCATGGGTTGGTCAAGCTCATTCCTAAGAATGCGTTGAGAGATTCCATTCGGGGTTGGAAGTCAATCACTTTGCTCATAATCGATTACAAAACCATGGCTAAAGCCTTGGCTATTAGGATTTGATTAGTTGTTATGTACATGGTGTGATTGGAGCATATTGGCTTTGTTCATGGGAAGTTTCTTCTTGATACTATGATTTTATCCTAGGAGGATATGGAGTGGGCCTAGGAGACTAGTCAACAATGCCTTATATTGAAGATTGACTTTAACAAGGCCTATGATTGGGTTGATTAGTATTTCCTCTCAAATATGTTGTCCTGCTTGGGCTTTGGTTCCCTTTATGTGGCCATGGTGAACGTTCTCTTCACCAATGCATCAACCTTTATTTCATTCAATAATTCATTGTCCTCACGAATTGTTTTTCATTGATCTATTTGTTAAGGGTGCCCTCTAGCTCCCTATTTATAAATTTTGATTGCAGATGCCTTGGGTTATTTATTATAGGTCCATCTCATATTATGAGGAACATTAGAGGTGTTCTACTCTTGGATGGATTATATATGGTTAATCACCATTTTGCAGATGATTCTCTTCTCTTTGTCAATTTTTATCAGGGGTCTATTTATGGGGCTCACTCTTGCTTGGAAATTTTTTGTGCTACTTCATAAACCGTGGTTAGTGCTCATAAAATTGGTTATTTACTTATTGGGTTAGATTCCCCTCTTGAGTGGATTCCTAGTACTTGGTCTCATATTCACACTAGAGTTATAATAGGTATTTGGGCATCCCCTTTGAGGCTAGGTTGTCGTTGGTTTCCATGTGGGATTGGTGTCTCTGGAGGTTGATAATTAAGTTATATGTTTGGCATCATAAAGACCTTCCCT
>JASDQU010108673.1:174155-188904 GCA_032191745.1 Picea mariana | reverse complement strand
ACTTATACATACTAGTGTACATGTGCAAGGCATGCATGTGTAGCTAGCACATACATGACTCGCACATGCACTAATGACAATACTTATCACTCCTAAAGTAATTCTTGTATGCGTCCAATCCAATCAACAAGACCATTCATTTCATAAAAGATAGTAGACCATTTAAAATGTTTGCGAAATGCCTTAATTATAATAATTTAACACAAGCAACATTCACTTAGATAATTGTAGTTGCGTTAAGCAAATATAAACATACATATATACATATTTTTCAAAACGAGGAAATCGAGAAATTCTACCATAAGGCAAAAGCCCCACACACTCTCAACTACTTCTAGTCATCCTTCCTCCCTAACCTACTTCCATCTTCCATCCCTATCCTTCCTCTGCTGAACTGTCTTGGAGCGTCAACTATATTGACCTAACTCTAGATAGAACATGTAAGAGGAAGTGTCATCTCTCTTGACCAAGCTTCCCCAACAAGCATCTGGCAGTCACCATCACACGTCTAGGGGAGCGTGAGCTAACACCGTCCTCCCATGACTCCAAGTTTTAGAGGATACACGGTGGGAAATTCCTCCACCCCTCCTCATAGAACTAGGGTCAACACCTTACCATGGACCATACAGTGGCACTGTGTTGTTGGGAATTTTGTCATTGTATATTCAGTTTTAGGCAGTCTCGCCACCAAAAAACCTGCACTTGTCCACACATCATAGCAATGCATTTGAACCAAAATAATTTCACATACAAGATTCATATCGTATTGTTTCCTTGTTGATGTTCACGACATCAACCTTTTATCATCATTATTCTTTGGCTATTTCATAGCCTATTAACCTGCAGATTAGTCTATAACACAAACCCATACATATCCATGCATTATCATCATGTAAATGCATTTAATCATAATCTCAATTCGATATCCACGTATCAACAACTTTAAATGTCAAAATTTTCAAGTTAGAAATAGATTGCATAATATCCATCATAATTCAAATAATGTTAAACATTCATAGAATTGACATTCACATAGGTTCATATGTCTTAAAAGTTCAAGTGTATCATTAATAGTTTCACGGTGAATATAAAATAAAGATGATTAGGCCTTAAGTAATTCTAGTTGTCTAAGTCAAAAGGTGGCATTACATACACCCAACCTTCAGGAAAACATATTCCCGAGGTGGTCAAAAAAATTGAGGGATGATCTCTTTGTAAGGTCTCTGCATCCTCCCAAGTAGTAGATCTTGGGCTATACTTGTCCCACTGGATCTTAACTTTGTCTACTAGACGATTCCTGAGTTGTCAGACCCTACGGTCCAATATGTGTAACGGTTCGACCATGAGGGTTCCCACGTCTGATACCTGCAATTCCTTCCAATTTAGTTTATGAGATTCGTCAACAACATAATGATGTAGGACAGATACATGAAAAACATTATGAATTTTATGCAAGTGGGGTGGCAGTACAAGACGATAGGCAACGAGTCCAATTCTCTCTTGGATTTTGAATGGTCCTATAAATTGAGGTGACAACTTTGTTCCATTTCTTAACTGAATGGTACTCTTATTAGTCCTGATACGAATGAAAACTTGATCTCTCACTTTATAACTCTAGTCAGTCCTATGTGCATCAACATAACTTTTTTGTCTATCTCGTGCTTCCTTTAGTCGTTGTCTAATCTAAATCACCCGTTCCTCCATCTCTTGAATCAGTTATGGCCCAATTGTCACTCGGTCTTCTAACCTTTTCCAACTCAACGGTGACTTGCATGGCCTTCCATACATAGCTTCATAGGGTGGCATTCCAATGGAGCTATGAAAACTGTTATTTTAGGCGAACTCTACCAAAGGTAGGTACTTCTCCCAATGGGTTTGATTATCCATAACATGCATCCTAAGCATGTCTTCCATAACTTGATTTACTCTCTCAGTTTTCCCATTTGTTTCAGGATGGTATGTTGTGCTTAAGTTCAACTGAGTTCCCAACGCTGATTGTAAACTTGTCCAAAACCTAGATGTGAATCGAGATTCCCTATCTGAAATGATTTTCTTGAGTAGCCCATGTAGACGGATTACCTCACTTATAAACACGCGTGCCACATTAGTGACATCATAAGTGTCTCTAACTGGAACAAAATGAGCACTCTTGGTCAACTTATCAACTATCACAAGAATGGCGTTGTGTTTGTGCGATGTGAATGGCAATCCCACAACAAAATCCATAGAAATGACTTCCCACTTGGACATAGGAACATCGTGCAGTTGTAGGAGACCTATCGGGTGGTGGTGGTCAACCTTCACTTGTTGAAACTCTAGGCACTTGGCGAAGAAATGGACTACATCACGCTTCATGCCTACCCATAAAATCTTCTTCATGTATGCATATATTTTCTTCACACACGGATGTGCACAATAAAATTCTCTATGGGATTCCTTGAGAATGATGCTTTGTATATCCACACCCTCGAAATTGTACATCCTTACCCGATATCTTAATAATCCATCTAGTTCGAGGATATATCCTTCATACTTTGGATCTAACTGCCTCCCACTCTGAAGGGTTGAATACCAACTATCTCTAAGAAGCTGACCCAACACATGCTCCCTCAAATTAACTTTTAAGGGTACCAAGGAGAAGACACGTGGTCTCCTTCTCAAGGCATCTGCGACCACATTCTCCTTTCCCTTGATGTACGAAATTCCAAAATCGTACTCACTCATAAACTCACTCCATCGCCTCTGTCTGGCATCCAAATCCCTTTGAGTGAAGAGATGCTTTAAGATTTCATGGTTTGTTTTGAGCTCAAAGCTTCACCCCACTAGATAATGCCTCTAAAGCTTCAGAGCTACAATTACAACCACCAACTCTAAATCATGAGTAGCGTAAATATCCTCATGTTGCTTCAAATTTCTTGACGCATACGCTATCACTCCCCCATCCTGCATTAGCACAACCCCCAACCCTTGCTTCGAGGCATCCGTGCAAACTGTGAAGACTTTTTCCATATCCAACACTCATAGAATTTGTGCACTAGTTAGTAACCTCGTAAGCTCAATGAATGCAATATCGCATTCTTTTTTCAATTCATACCAAACCCCCTTGCACTACAAGGTGGTGATGGGTTTCTCTATCTTAGAGAACCCTTCCACGAACCTCTGATAATAACCTGCTAGCCCCATGAAGCTTCTTACCTCATGAGCATTTTTCAGCACTGGCCATTCCATAATGGCCTTTACCTTTTCTGGGTCCACAAAAATTCCTTCACTAGAAATGATATGACCTAAATAGTGAATTTCTTTCTAGAAAAAAGAACACTTCGACAACTTGCCATACAATTTTTTCTCTCTAAGACATGACAACACCACTCGCAAGTGTTCCTCGTGTTCTCTTTCGTTCTTGGAATAGATGAGGATATCATCCAGAAATACCTATACAAAGCGGTTTAAGTACTTTCAAAATTCACTATTCATGAGGCTGATGAATACTGTTGACGCATTGGTCAAACCAAAAGGTACTACAACGAACTCGTAATTCCCAAACCAAGTTCGAAAGGCAATTTTAGGAATATCGCTTTCCTTAATCCTTAACTGGTGATACCTTGATCGCAGATTAATTTTTGTTAAAATTGTTGCTCCTTTCATCTGATCAAAGAGTTCATCTATTCGTGGCATTGGGTACCCATTTTTCACTGTAGCATGGTTCAAGTCCTTGTAATATATACACAGTCATAAGGAACCATCATTCTTCTTGAAAAAAATTACTGGTTCACCCCAAGGTCAGACACTAGGCCTTATTAGCCCTAATTCAAGTAGTTTCTTCAACTGCATCTGCAACTCACAAACTTCTAGTGTCATCATCCTATATGGTGTCTTGGAAATTAGCTCTGCATAAGGTTTTAACTCAATGGTAAAATCAAGCTCCCTCTCAAGAGGTAACCCTGACAACTCTTTCAGAAAAAAATTCTTAAACTCCAACAATATTGGATCATGATCCATGGAGGGTCCTTTCCCTTCATCGACTGCTTCCACTACATACAATTGACAACCTTACCTCATGCAACGTTCACTTGGACAACCCCCAACAAACTCTGGGAGTTTGATCTTCTATAGTTCTCTGGTGATTTCCCTTGGTGGAGGCCCTCCCTTTGAGTCCCTCGACGCTTCAAGGTTACCCACTCCAGATGGTGAGTGTTCCACTTCGACATTTGTTGATTGACGTCCCTTTAATGTCTCATTAATAGCCTCTAAGGAGCACAAAATGAGAGCTAATTCATGTGATGGTGGTGGCAACACTGACATTGGTGGTCCGTGCGACGATGTCCCATGACCTTGATTTCCCAGAGTCCTAACCATCTTGACGGACGGAATCTGCATTCGACCAAAGCTTATTAGTAGAGGGTTTAGGGCATCCAATGTTTCACTCAACTTACACTTGCAAACGTAGGGTTTAGGCGTAAGTTTTATTTATACTTGCTTGTAAACATACATTACTCCCATAAGGTAAGTGGCTAAAATTCAAGGTCAAAAGCCTCTAGACTTGATAACTTTGTACAGGTAAACTACTAACCCTCTCACCTTGCTAGCTATGCTAACGACGTAGGTACTAGTCTATTACCCTAACTTACCTATTTAACTAAGCGTCTAACCCTTTCCTTTATCAATATTCACCTTTGCACAATTGCTTATGACCTTCTTAAACCTTCATTAAATGTTTTTGTCTCGTTTTTTTTATACATCTCTCTTACTTTTATATCATATTTTACGTATCTTCATTAAATTCACCATTTTTAATATATATATATTTCCAATGTACCCTTCTAACACAAGATACATTTCTTACAGTAGTGATTGATTTATAATTTATTAACACTATTGATTATTCATTATATGGCCTTATATAAACTTATTACATAAGTTACACTTTTCACTTTTGATTAATAATATGTTTTTACCCAATTGTCATACACTTTATTATTGCATTACTCCCTTTATAACATTACAAATGTGTATACATATATTTATATATAATGCATATATTGAAATGAATAAATATAATATATTTCTTTAATAACTTAATTAATATTCAATTTCTTTTATATATAATAATATTTGTTTTTTAAATGTTATATATGTAAATATATAAAATAAAAATATTAAAATTATAAAATTAAAAAAACTACTATAATAGAAAAGAATACCAACATAAAGTAAGGCTTTTTTTTGTTTTTAAAGAGGACAAATGTAAAAAAAAATGGCATGGAACCTTGCATGAAGCCACATGCCCTTTCCTATTTGCTCTCGGTGGGAAACCTGGGTTGGCTAGGGTTTGTGTTATTATTATATATATTTTTTTGTCTCTCCCTTTCTCTTATTTTTATTTTGTTAGGGTTATTCTTCGTTCTAGAGCCAAAGTTGTGATCTCCCTGGTCGATAGCTCGAAGGCTGTAGCCATGGCTGTCAGGCCGACCCTTTTAGCTCGACTCTTCAGAACTATGCAGATCGCGCAGGTTCCAAACCACCATGCAAGCCGCCCAGAACTATGCAGATCGCGCAGGTTCCAAACCACCATGCAAGCCGCCCAGGCTCCTCACGGCTCTTAGCGGTTCGACCTTTTACTGCCTGGCTCCTCCTCTTTCATTTAGTCGCCAGTCTACTCCTTTCAATCCTACCCAACCAGCTATAACGATGGAGCCAATGAGCCCTTCTCCCTCAGCAATTCTTATGAGCCTCTGTGCATGGCCTTATAGTGGTTTCAAACTCCGGGCCTACACAAGTGCCCACGACTTCCACCTTGAGTGTCAGGAACACTTCTTTTTGGCCCCCTCCTGATCTATTCCTTCGTGACTTTGACGTTGGGCTTTGGTGCTTTGTTGTAATGGTGTGGCTCCGCTTGGTTTATAACCAGTCGCGGGTTCGGTCCAACCCTTCTGTTGTTCGGGCCTCGGCCTTTTTTGTATGATGCGTGGTGCAAGACATATTCTCCTTGTGTGATTCTCCCTTTGTGGCACCTTTCATGAGCGTTGCTCCAATGTTTTGACTAGATTATACGCTCTTTTCCCTCATGGCTTCTCCCTCTGGTTTGGTGCTTGGCCATAGGGCGATGACCTGTGTGTTGGCTATACGCGCCTTAACACGTAGTGCAAAATAGTAGCGCCCCTTGTGGGCTCGTCTCTTGATGGCTTAGCGTCGTCTCTTGGGCGTTGGGATTTAAGTGTTGGGCGTCTGATGCATTAGTGAGTTAGAAACCCCAATCTCTCTCCATAGACATCAAACCCTCTCAAGTAAACCCCTGAAACAACACATTTATTCTGCTTCACTCAAAGCTTTGTTCTGGTCCATCTATTTGTCTCAAACATAATATTAGCAAGGCAAAGGATCGCTTTTGATTCCTTACTCTATGTCTTCCATCCCCAATTTACTTCTTCTTTGTCTCGGATTTTTCTCATTTTTGGGTTCAGGATGGTGCAGGGAGATAGTCGAAACTCTGGACCAAAATGTCCTCGAAACTGATGGCAAGTTGTATTGATTTGATTTGAATTGGGTTGGTAACTACTATGGATATATCTGTCAGAAGTTCAGATATGTAGACGCCAGACATCTCTTAGGAAACGCAGTTATGGTTTAGGTTAGCTGCATCATACATGATCTTGATATTTTTACTTTTCATTGGTCTTGATATTTATTTTATTTTTTATTTTTATTATTATTTCACAATAGTCATACTGCACTTGTCTCTCCTCTACCTCCCTACTTTCATGTGTTTGTTAAATCGCATTGATAGAGATCTATCCAAAAAAAACCATTAGCCTGCACCTGGTGTCACAGACACTCGCGCACACTGTCATATATTCTACAAATAGATATATCCTATGTAAAAGATGAAGTGGGGGAAATGGACTTCAAATTTTCACGTTATATCGTGCACTTGAAATTTTAAAAATCTGGTATCTCAAGCACTATAATATGTTTTATAATAGTGTATTCCAAGAGCCCTTGATATGTATCACAAGAGGTTATTTCAAGCATTGTAATAGCTACCGGAATCTGGCATCCCCAGTACAATAATGGATCTCAAAGTTCTGTGCAAGTTATAGGTGTAAAATGTGCACGTGGGTCTCTTTATACCATATAAATCTGCCTTGTAATTGTCAAAGAATCCTCCATGAATGAGAATCATATGCAAGACGCTTATAGTTTTGGTTTTGGAAGAGGGTGTGTGTGTTGTTGAGCACAAACAAAGAATAGAATTGGGACAAGTTGGGGATAAAATTAAGGAGTTTTATAGAATGAGAATTTGCATCCTCCATGAATGAGAATCATATGCAAGACGCTTATAGTTTGTTTGGTTTTGGAAGAGGGTGTGTGTGTTGTTGAGCACAAACAAAGAATAGAATTGGGACAAGTTGGGGATAAAATTGGGGGGATAAAATTAAGGAGTTTTATAGAATGAGAATTTGCAATTGATTTATGAGATAAGGGCTTGTAAAATACAGAGTTTCTAGGCTGCAAGTTAGGGGTTTGGGCACAGACTGTATAGTTATGTGGGTGGTCAAGTCTAGGTTTCAGTTTTGAAATCGGGCTCTAATACCATTTGTAAGGTTTACTTATTTCAAGACTCAGTAAATAAATATTTTCTATAATCTCCTACTTTAATAATCTGAAATTTAGTTTAGAATTTCTTTCATATTTTTATTATACCATGAATAAACCACAACAACATAATAACAATAGTAACAAAAAAATAATAACAACAACATAATGATAACAGACCAACTGGTAAAATACATACCTCAACTTGCAGGTTGGTTGATTCAGCCCCTGGCTTACTTGTTCTTGTGCTTGCCCAAACTGCCCAACTAAATATTAACCTCCCAGCGAACTAGGAATAGCCTCTTCGACTCCCTAGCTCCAGGAATCCTTGTGGTTTCCTGGCCCCCGAGCCCAAAGTTCCCAACAACAGTAGTGTCTTGTGAGAGTTCTCCAAAACAATTGTTCTTCCAATTTCCTCCTCCTTCCCTATCTCCTTCAAAATTTCTTCCTCCTCCTTCTCCAATTTTCCCCCAAAACAAAAGACCCCTTCTTCCAAGTCCTCCCCCAGATTCTTATCCTCCTCTCTCAATACCCCTCATTAATTCCCCAACAACCTTATCCCCCCATTAATTCTCCAATAGCCTCATCCCCCCAATAATTACTTCACCTACCTTTTAATAATAAAATAATAAAAAGACTCATTTAATTTATTTTAATAATTAATTTAAATTAAATTTAAAAACTATAATGGCATGTTCTTACGTATCTCTCATTTTGCATGATGGCATGTGTAAACCTATGGTCGATGATGGCAATTGAGGATCCTTGGAAAATCATCTTGAAAGTATATCGCAAGGTAATGATTACATTATTCATGAGCTTGATATTGAATATGATGGTTTTGTGACTTGTTTGAGGAGGGATCCATATTGGGTTATTTTGTGGGTTGAGTGCTCCTCGAGGAAATTATTAGAATTTGAATCTGTGACGTCTGTGAACCCTCTGACTGGAAATACATTCACATGCAAAACTTGAACAAATGTTTATTCCTATTTCAATTCAATAACCTTGCCCATGTCTTGGAAATCCTTGTGCACAACTCTTGCCCCTTTTGAGCATGACGTCATGGTATTGGAGGTTTGGGATTGGTGGTGAGGTGCCACTCACTTGCACTTGGAATTTTTGAGGAGAATAGGGTTTTCACCGAGAAGAGATCATCTAGATGCTTGACACATGGCCTTGGGAGGCCCTTCCACCCTTCTCCAGCACCAACGACCTCCTCAAAGTGGAAAAATGTCCCCTAAAGGGGAGACATCATCCTTAATTAGGGTTTAATTTGTGCAAAAGATGAAATTTTATGTGAATTGTTTAATATTAATTTTTTAAGGGGGAAAGATTAGGGTTGATGACCCCTAATCTTGTTTTTTACTCCTTATTTTGTGGACAAGCCATATTGGCTAATTTTTGTATAAATAGAGATCATAAGATCTCATTTCAAATCATAACTTTCCTCTCACAAGAGGACTTGGTATGAAATTTCGATCTCCTTGGCTATTTTATCTCTTGTGCACTTTTGTATGGATGATTTTATGAATGGTTGGTGCAAGAAGGCCTAGCGCTAGCTTTGGATGATGCATTTCTAGCTCTTGTGGTGATTTGTCTTGGTATTTCTCTTGCTCTTGGTATGGTTTTCTACTATTATGCTATCATTATTTCAAGTTCAAGTGTTTGATGCTAGGATCTAGGTGGTAATTATAAGGGCATACACCCCCACCATAGCTTTCATCATTGTTATTTTCTTCATCTCATTGATCAAGGGTTTGCTAAGAGAAGTATAAGGGCATGCACCCTCTTAGCTTAAACCCTAGCTTAGAGAAACATTCCTTGGGAAGTAAAAGCGCTTACACCCTCAAGGAGGTAGCTTCTCTAAGCTCCTTGTGACTCGATTAACCCAATATTAAAGGCACTAGTCATTGATTTGTTGCATTGGAGATATAAAATTATTGCATTGAGAAACGTGAATTTCGGTCTTTTTTTACTTCTTGCAAAAGTGAATTGTCTTCTTTGTGCCTTGGGCACCTCACATCCACTAGGGAGTCCTAATATAAGGGATACTTGTTTCTGTTGTTAAAAATTTGCATCTTCAACCATTAGGGCTGCAGAAACCCTAACATACTTGCTCAAATAACTATGTATTCAACCATTGGTTTTGGCTCAAATTTTGCACACTTACTCTACTTGTCCTAGCGCACTTTCTGGCAAATTTTGAGGGGATTCTAGTGGCTGATTTTCTTGCTGTAATACATTGAATGTTACAGCCATAAGGCTGATACAATTTTTTGTAGACAAGTGTTTACAATAGCCTTATCTTTTATGCTAAGAGTACTAGTTCTTTCACCTTGAGTTTAGCTAGTCAATTGCTAGTTTTTCTCTTGCTTTTTCTACTTGATCCTTAGAATTTATTGAGCATATTATAGTATCTTTTTCATGCTGATTTATAATCTCATATATTTCTGCAAATTAGGGACAACAAGCTTGAATTGTTGATCCAACTAACATATATTGTTGCAAGGTGTGTTTTCTTGTGTCTCGGGTAGGTACAATCATCCGAAAAAGCACTACAGTTGTGGGGCAGCCTTTGCTTGACTTAGAAGGAATCTCTCCCTACACTTCACTCCATTTAGACTTGACCTATAGGGGCTCCATTTCCACTTCCTTCCATCTCTGTCTCAATCCCCCTAGGGTCACCGGGATCACCTCCCTAGAGTGACCTAGTCACCCTTGAAGTGCAGGACCTACATCGAGGTGACATTGGATGTAGGATTTCCATAGTTGTAGCACTTGTTTCTTGGTTGGGTCGGGATGTTCCCAACCTGCAACTTGCACTATAACAGGAAGGAGGGATGAATTGTATGGCTAGTAGAAATAATCATTATTCACGTGGTTTCCATTCTAAATCCTTAGATCATAACTTGCACCATAACCATATTCCTGCATAAGGTGATAACCTAGACCCTACAATGGTATTCAAGGATAGTGCTAAATCTCCTCTATTCAAGGATAGTATTTAAAAATCCTAAATCTCCTCTATTAAAGATGATTACACTGTTCCTCACCATGGGGTAGATGTTTTTCATTGTCTTAGCTAAGCATACTCTCGAGAGATTGGACAGTTGTCAATCACCCCTTTATTACCTAGAAGACATCCAACTCATAGGAATCTCACTTAGACTGTAGAGAACCTCTTGGTTGATACTATAGAAGATCTTGTAGAACTTTCTCTTGACGAAATCCATTATCCTCTGAACTAGATCCCACCATCACCCCCAACTTCTCTATCTTCATGTCCCACAACCCCCAAGGATGAAATTAATAGGTGAGCCTATGAAACCTTACAAAAATTTCTCACTCACTACATTGATACAGTTAATCTACCTCAAGTTCCCACATGGATGTCACAAGTTGCCTTGAACTTAATAGGATGGCTTCATGATCTACCTAAACACCCAAAAATAATTCTTCTCAAATTTGAACCCAACATGTCATGCATCCTAGAATATCACAGAAAGTATTTTTATATGGTTGATTTATTAATGAACATAGATAATGAAGATGTAGTGTGGAGATTGTTCCCATACATTTTTGAAAATAAATCCTCTACCTAATACTTTAGCCTACTTCCAAGATCGATTAAAAACTAGAATGATTTGAAAATGCATTTATAAATAAATTTGGTGAAGAAAAGACTCCTACTTCCCTATTGAAAGAGTATGTAGCTATCAAAATGGGTAAAAAACATGTATTAAATATTTCAACCAATGTTTCATCACTATCCTAAAAAAATCTTATTGAACCCCAACCAGTTGATGGTGTTGTAGTTGAATACTATGCATCTACTGCCATGTTTGAGAAGAGGGTTAGGAAAAGCACTCTAGTGAACAATTTTGAAGAGGCTAATAAATTTGAGAAATAAATGTCCAATTTGGTAGGGAGCCCAATTTTGAAGATGCCAAAGCTTCCACTAATGCTAAGAAACTACTTTCACTATCTGAACCTTCATAAAAGGACCCTATAGATCTAGAGAGTGTGCTTAAACTGGTAAATAAAGTGTTGAATGTGGTTGTTGACTTAAAGAATATCTCGGGTGAGGTAATTTCTAGTTAGATAAATTTCAATCCATTTTCTAGAAAGAATATTATGCCCCCAAAACCCCTAGAAAATCAAAATATCAATCTAAATCTAGAGGAAGTGGTAATGGATAATTTATGCACTTTTTGTCAAGATAATAATTTTTAAAAGATATGCCCTCGATGGATCAATTCTGATGGGGTGGATATTTTGGTGGGAGGCTGTTATGTTGTACTATTAAGTTCATAAGAGGTTGGATTGGGATGATGGATCACAAGAAGAGGAAGGAGTTGTGGGTCGATAGAGATCATAGGAGTTTCACATTTTTCTCGAAGAGGACATTCATAATGACACTCTTCAAGAGGATGTTGCAAAATTGGAGACAGTGAGGCAAGGTGAGGATTATATAGTGAGGTGTGCTAAGGTTTTTCACATCTCCAGTGGTTCCAGGAGGGGGATGAGGGGTCCAAGTTTTATTTTGACTTCCTTAAGTGGGAGGTTGTTGTGAATAGGGTGTTTGGTCTTCATCAGTAAGATTGTTCGTTAGCCAAGGATCCTTCTAAGGTTCAATCTATGTTTAGTTCTCATTTTCATTCTATTTTTTCTCCCTATGATTGAGATGCTTGTTGTAGGGTTGTCCCACGCAAATTCGCCAGTGGTGACTAGGGCATATTCGATTGATACTTTTTGAGGGACAAGATTTCCATTGCCTTGACATTTATGCAGAATGGAAATTTCCTTGGGATTAATCATTTGTTTTGTGGGACTCCATTGGTGATGATTTTTGTTGTCTACCTTCATAATTATTTGAATCCAATCACCTTTTCTAGTTTCTTAATCATGGGTTGGTCAAGCTCATTCCTAAGAATGCGTTGAGAGATTCCATTCGGGGTTGGAAGTCAATCACTTTGCTCATAATTGATTACAAAACCATGGCTAAAGCCTTGGCTATTAGGATTTGATTATTTGTTATGTACATGGTGTGATTGGAGCATATTGGCTTTGTTCATGGGAGGTTTCTTCTTGATACTATGATTTTATCCTAGGAGGATATGGAGTGGGCCTAGGAGACTAGTCAACAATGCCTTATATTGAATATTGACTTTAACAAGGCCTATGATTGGGTTGATTAGTATTTCCTCTCAAATATGTTGTCTTGCTTGGGCTTTGGTTCCCTTTATGTGGCCATGGTGAACGTTCTCTTCACCAATGCATCAACCTTTATTTCATTCAATAATTCATTGTCCTCACAAATTGTTTTTCATTGATCCATTTTTTAAGGGTGCCCTCTAGCTCCCTATTTATAAATTTTGATTGCAGATGCCTTGGGTTATTTATTATAGGTCCATCTCATATTATGAGGAACATTAGAGGTGTTCTACTCTTAGATGGATTATATATGGTTAATCACCATTTTGCAGATGATTCTCTTCTCTTTGTCAATTTTTATCAGGGGTCTATTTATGGGGCTCACTCTTGCTTGGAAATTGTTTGTGCTACTTCATAAACCGTGGTTAGTGCTCATAAAATTAGTTATTTACTTATTGGGTTAGATTCCCCTCTTGAGTGGATTCCTGGTACTTGGTCTCATATTCACACTAGAGTTATAATAGGTATTTGGGCATCCCCTTTGAGGCTAGGTTGTCGTTGGTTTCCATGTGGGATTGGTGTCTCTGGAGGTTGATAATTAAGTTATATGTTTGGCATCATAAAGACCTTCCCTTTGTGGGGAAGTTCACCATGGTTGGACACCTTCTCCAAGTCTCTCGTGTGTATTATGTCTCTTGTTGGTACCCCAAAAAGGCTTAGCTTTGGCGATTTGAACAAATTTTGAGGTAGTCAAAGTATGGTGGAAAGTGAGGTCTTCATTTGGTTCCTTGGGATTTTTTCATTATGTCGAAGGACGAGGGGGTTTGGGTTTTATCAATGTTGTATTACAGAGCATTGTTTTGGTGACTAAGTCGGTGGTGTAGTGTTTGGAGGTTTATGTGCCTTGTCAAGTTTTGTTTTGGAACTAGTTTTTGTTATTGAAACATATTGTAGAGTTCAGGGGACATTTGATTTATGTGACATTACTTACATTCCCCATATTTTTCAAGTTTTGAGTTCACTCATGTTTAGGATCATTTGGTTTGCTTGGAAAGTCATTGCAGGGTTATTTTTGTGGCACCGGGAAGGTAGTTGGGCCAATTGGGATCCATCTTGTTGGTGAATTTGGAGTTGGAGGGAGTAGGGTGATTGTATTATGGAGGTGTTGTGATTTTAGATGTCTAGGACGAGTAAAAAGGGCATATTCTTCTAGCAAGATTTATGGGATCCTAGAAGGAGTGGAGGCCATTTTCTCAAGAGTATGGGATTCTTACCACTGTTCAACCCTGGAGTTATGTGCCCTCATTCTAGAGTCTGAGTTGTTTAAGACGAACATTGGTATGCCTAGTCCCTTTTGTGGGGACTAGGGGTGGAGTTTTGGTCAACCACTTCTACAGTATGACTCCCACCATTTGTATGTGGTTCTTCATTTGAGACAATCTCTTTATTTGGTTCTTAATACTTGATGGGCATCTAAAGACCTGGAGGAGATTTGGGTGTCGTGTCTTCATAGTGTATGGATTGTGCAACTTTCTTGTAAGACGAGATTTTTTGTTTGGCTTGTCATTTATCGCGAGATCCCGTTTAAGGCTAGGTTGGCCAAGATTGGTCTCTTAGATGGCCTATGTCTAGTTTGGAAACACCCAGATATCGTTAAGAATATCTTATAGGAATGTCGGTTTTCCAAGCATTGTCAGAGTTGGTTTGAGGACCATCACTCGATGCTACTTCAGTGTAGAGTGTAATGGTTTCTTTGTTTGGGGATAGTCGTGCTCTTATCATGATGATTTCTCTAGACTTTAGAATTGCCTACAAATCATGATGTTATTTTTGTTATGGAAACTCAGGTGTAAATTTGTTTTCGAGTAGCAGGTTAACTCTTTGTCTACTTTTAATTCTTTTTGGAAAGATGAGGTTCATCATTAAATTTTGGCCAAGGGAGCTTTGTCGATCAAAGTTACCCAATCTTTGGATCATAAGGAGTACTTTGCTTTTTTTT
>JASDQU010108673.1:131837-157220 GCA_032191745.1 Picea mariana | reverse complement strand
CAATTGATGTTTCTTTCCTTCGTATAGTTTGCTTAGAGAGTCAAACATCTCTTTCGAAGTTTTATTGGATGATACATACGGGATCAGGTGGTCTTTGATTGAATCTACAATGATTCTTTGAGCCCTGATTGAGTCCTTCTGATGCTTTGCTTTCTCTATGGCATCTTCAGGTTCCAGCACTTCTTCTTTGATGAATTTTGCTAGGTCATTCTCAGGAGGTGCGCTTGGTTGAGGCGAGTAGCCTGGTGTACTTGGATATGAGAAAATCCAACTTTTGCCCCTTCAAATCTGATCTGCGGATTTCTGGACTGGTGCTTCTGGTACCTCTGGTACTGGTTTTCTGGTACTTCTGGTACTTTTGCGAAACTAGAGTTTCACTTTCCAGGAGATCCAGCCACTGAAAAGGTGCGCTCTAAGTGCCAAAATGATCCTTGGGGAGGGCGCAACTTTCTAGGTGGTTAGGGAGCTGAAAAGCTTCACTTTTGAAAAAAACCTAATTTGCAGGTACTCCAACAGTGACGTTTTTCTCTTGCGAAATATGCTTCCTTCAGGTTAGCTCTGATACCATGTTAAAGTTTTATGCCATTATTATAGTTCTTTGCATTTCAATAGATAAGAGCAACATAAGAACAAGATCACTGAGAAATACACATTCACAAGAGACACAGCATTTATCCTGGGAAACCCTCTAGGGGAAGAAAACCCAGCAAAAACTTCCTTATCATAAATTGTCAATACAATGTCAAGAGATAACTCAAACCAATACAGATAGTCCTATCCAAAAGATGCACCACTCTTCTCCCTCTCTCCAACTGGTAAGTTGCAGCTTGCCTCTTAGAAAATGAGCAAGTGAGTTGTGTGATAAAGTGAGGCACTAACCTCTATATATATACAAGACTGGCACGTGTGAAGGGTCTTCACTGGCAGGGCCGACCTCTCACTATGGGTGGGTAAACCCACCTTTATTATATTTCTGGGTCTCAATAATAACTGCTTGGGCCGACTTCTTATTCTGCCTATTACAATTGTCTCTTGACCAATCCGCAAAAGGGGATTTGGTCCTAATACAATTACCGACATGATTAATCCACAATGGGGATTAATCTTATAAATAATATATCAATAATAATAAGAATACTCTTTGCAGTTACATTATTTCAACAGGTAGACCTTAGTTACTATATGTGTTAAAGTTAAGTTCTAGGAGTTAGTTTTAATTATTTACAAGGTTTGGGGGGATTCTAATCCTAAGATGCACAAGCAGCAATGCAAGATGCAAGGGTTAGTATGTAAGTCAAGCCTTTTCCTAGGGCAACTAAGACTAGTGCCTAAAATTGGGCAAGGGGTCAACTAAGTTTAAGGGTTGTTCGTTACGAGTAGATTACAAGATGTTTACAAAATTACAAAAGAATAGATTGAACCAATAAATATTAGATACAGTTATTCAAAATGCTAAGATACAAATGATACAAAGAGCAAGCTAACCACGTTTTACTTTATGTGTGCAGGATATCAAAGGATTAAAGCATCATTATCATCAAGGCATCAAAATCATCATCATCAATACATCAAAAGAAGATTTATAAATTTAACCACAAGTATCAGGGATGAAGATCCACCACTCTTTAATATTAAACCCACAAGTAATTTAAGTGAATTAAGTCCCAGGTCAAGTTGTTAAGCTTTCTTAAGGTTTTCAAATTTTATTCAGCTTTCACCAAAGCCTCCTCCTCCTATTGCCAAATAACTGTTGGATGTTCAATAAGTGTTGCCACCCTAGCTTCACAGGTCAGCCCAAAACAAGAGTACTTCTCAGAGAGGACACATCCTGTGCACCGTGAGACAATCCCCTGCCTACACCCTCCGTTGTTTTCTTCAAGCCCCGTTTTAGATGGTGAAGATGGTGGTCTAAGGTACCATAAATAGTCTATTAAGTATATATATTAGTTAGGTAGATTTTTAGGAGTGTTTTAAAGATTTTATGACACTTTTTAATGGTGATTTAAAGACTTGGCCGAAACTCACTTTGGCCTTAAAAATGTGTTGTTTAAGTTACAAGACCAAAAGCATTAACACATGTATATGTCACTAAAATGCACAATAGAGATAGCTTGAAATAAATAGCAAAAGGCAAGAACAACTTGCCAACCAATAGAGATGTGCAATCACACTTATGTTAAGTTTTAAAGCAAAAAAGCACCAAGTGTGAAAGAGAAGAAAATTTAAGTGTGCCTACTTATCAACTTATGAAAAAGTTACTTCATATATGGCATCAAGAAAGATCTAAGCATTAAACAAAGACACCACTTACTTAGTTAAGCATTTAAGTTGTAGATCTAAGCATGAGAGACAAAAATAAGCATTTGTAGAACAAAGCATGCATGAGATCTCAATAAGTTGATTTAGGTGCCCAATAGGCTTAAGCTAGAGAATTACTTAGTGTATTAGATCTAGATTTAGGATATTAAAACACTTGAGCATTTAATTCTTCAATCACAAATTAAAACCCTAACCTAACCTTTTGGGGTATTCCTCTCCCAACAAGGTAGGCAATTAATTATCTTGCTTATTAAGAAATTATTGAGGAAAGAAACAAGCAATCAAAGAAACAAGCCAAGAAGCAAACCAACAAGCAAGTAAGAAGCAAGCAAAGGGAGAAAGATAAACAAGCAAACCAAAAGACAAGCAAGAAACCCTACCCCACGTCCTAAGGTTTGGGAGATACCCTTTATCTCACAAACCCTCACGTCCTAACAAGAGAAAGGCAAAATGAAGGACAAAAATCAAGATCTAGACTAAAACCCTGACTACCCAAGGTTCACACGCGGGAGGGGGTCGTACCCTCTTTCCTCCCACCAATATGAGCCACTACAAGCAAGCAAAAAAAGAAGAAAAAGGTACAAGAAAGGCTAGAAATTGACAAAAGAGGTTGATAAATAGCTACCAATCCCTTTGGGGGTCTTTGAGTGTTGTGTGGATGTTTTTGGGTAGCCAAAACCCCTTTCAACCAGATCTGAACCTGCAAAAACCAGCAAGCTATGCTTGCTGAAAATGTCACACACAACTCTACAAATGAAGAAAAACTTTTGCCTTTTTAAGACAAAAAAAATTTCTTAAGAAAAATTTGTAATTTTTGATATAAAATGACCTATCTTACTAGATTATGCTAGCTGAAATATATGTGAATGAACAGCAATATAAAAGAAGAGTAAATGGTTGGAAAAACATGGAGTATAGATGTGTCTCAAGAGATCCTTCTTGCTTGTGGTGTTCCCAATGAAACCCTTGAAGCCAAACCTACAAAAACTTGAAAGATGATGTGCATACAAGAGATAATATATTGAATATGTTAACAAGACGACACTTCAATCCTATCTAACATATCAAGATATATAGATCTACAAGAACATGCATTGATAAATCTACCCAAGTAACACTTTACGTAAGATCCAATGTGTACAATCATCAAGCAAATCGATACAAGTTTACCTCATATGCATAAGAAGAACAAGAACATGCATTGCTCCTCTAGTTATCCTCCAAAGCTTCTCCTTTATTATTACTCAAGAAAATAGATCTTGGAGAGAAAATACTCCAAAACCCTAAGAGCATAGAATGGAAATGATGGAACAATAGAGAGAGAGAGAGTGGAATATCAAGTAGCATAACAATAGCTCAAGATATGGTGAGTTGGGAGTGAGGGGAGGGTTCCTTTTATACTTGGAGAGGCAAACTCACCTCGCTTGGATCAATGCCAAGTGTCCAACACCAAGCAAAAGAGGAGATCCCTAGGCTAGGGCGCACCATCTAGGGTTTGCACAAGAGATCTATGTTGTAGATGACTGAAAAATGTGTTGGGATCGAGCAAAGGGTGTGTGAGAGGCATGGGATCCGTGCTAGGTAAGTGAAGAGTCACAAATGATTTTTTAAAAAATTATTTGGAATTTTCTAGAGAGGGAGGGCGTAACTCCTCTTGGAGGGTGCACCTCTTGGGATGAGGTAAAGGAATGGAAAAGATTTAATGAGGGAAGGGTGTTGGGATCACCTTAGGAGGTGATGTGGAGGTTAAATGGAGGTAAAGCACAAGAGCGGGGGCCCCATCTAAGTCACAAAGTCTTCCACCAAGGAGAAACATCAATCCCCCTAGGGGGGTGTAACTTTTTAATGAGGAGAAGGGGTAAGGGTTAGGAAGAGGTTGAAAAAGGTTGGGAGAGTAATGTTATGCTTAGGGGGTCTCTCTCTAACCATTATTTCACCTTTTTCATCCTTTAAACTCATTATTACAATTTTACAATTTTTTGCCATGTTTGGACTTTAGCAACTAAAATTGTTGTTTTAGACTCACTGACACTCTGGGTGGACAAACCCATGGCTAAAGTTGTCCGACTGAGCTGAAACTTGGTCCATGGATGTAGGGGGTGCTATTCCATTTCCTCTGAGCACAAAAAACCCTATAAAAAGTCCAAGGACCTAATTGTTACAATTTTTGCTCAAAAATAATTAAATAATTAAACCTCCAAACTTAGGGAAATTTAATTAAAAATTAATTAATTAAAAAAAACTGACTTAGACTCAACAGAATTCCGCGAAACTTTCTAAGATGTCTTGCATGGTCATTTACAATGATTCCCTATAATAGTTACCAAAAGATAAACCCACTAAAACGTCGTTCACCACTTTGGAGGAATTATTGCAAGTGTGAGGGAAAAACTCAAGGGAAATCAAGAGGGTTGAAATGCCCAATTGATGACCTAAGGATAAAAAACCCTCGGTGAAAGGAACTCTCCCAGTGAACCGATCCCAAGGTAACTGACCTAGACATGACTCATGCAAACCTACTACATTATTAACCCACGCAGGGGTGCAAAAATTCCAATTACAAAAAGAAGTGTTAGGGCCAAACATGCCCTGTAGAACCACAGTCTTCAACAAATTTGCATCTACTGATGCATCTCTTCATGGCACATGGAGTTGACCACCTATGTTGGAGAGGCAGTCAACAACGTGTTATCACCAAAATCTGGCACTTGTGCAAAGCCTTCACAAGGTGCTTGACTATTGTAACATATGGAAGTAATTGCCACTGTCACATAAGCAAGTACTTCCCTCGTTTTTGTGAGGGATAGAGATCCAACACAAGGGAGGCTTCCCTAGCAACCTCAAAGGATCCTATAGCAAGCTAAGGCAAGTCTATGGCCCCTTATCTTGGTTGATTAATTAGCTAGGTCTAGATGAATGAAACAAAGCAAGTGTGAGGGGTGTTGCCAAGACAATCAATGACGTTTGTTAAGCTAGAAAAGTAAATTAAATGCCCCAAAACACTAGCTATCAAAAGAAAAAGAAAGGTTGTAATAAAACTTGAATGAAAGATAAGATACTTCAACATGTAACAAGTTTATAACAGCAGTAGTAAATCAGTACTAGATTAGTAATATGCAATGAGGAAAAGATGTCAAATGCAAGAAATAAGACAAGTAAACCATTAACTATTGATTGCTTGAAAGAAATAGCATTAGACTATGTTAAATGGATGCAAGATGACAAGCCTTAATGGCTGAAAATGCAATCAATGCAGCAGTAATGATGTTAGATGATGAATCTAGGCTAAGATGCAAGACATTAGGTTAGGGATGATGTCTGATGAAGATGCAATGCAATTAGTCCTAAGCTAATACCAGAGGTTGAGAGAGAGAGGGAGCTAAACTGGGGCTTTTGTAACAAGAGAAAGACTAGTGCTGTCTTAAATCCTTGGGCATATGGAGTCAATGCAACCTTCAAGGAGGATAGAAGGCAAAGAAAATTTAAGGGTTAAATTCTAGGGGGGTGTACAATCACAATCCCTAGGTTCAATCCTCTAGGAAGACAAGATTAGGGGGATGTACAATCATAATCCTTAATGTCATCCTATGTTTCTATGACTTCTAGCAAGACATCCAAGTCGAAAATAGGTCAAGCCCTAGAGTTGTACAATCACAAGCTCTAGAATTTCACCAATAAACACAAGTTTAGGAAGATGTACAATCACAATCCCTAAAATTGACCTTATATGCTTTAACAAACTTAAGATAATAAATGATTAACAAGGAAGGGAATACACAATTACAATCCTTCTTAGGGTTTCTAACAAAATCATCCAAGGGAAACAAGATAACATGCAACTTATCAACAATTAGATAGAGCACATACTTATTGTTTGTTCACTGCCTATTCAAGTAGGGGGTCAACTCCATGTACCATGAAGATATGCATCATCAAATGCTACCAAGTCAGACACTATTTGGTTCTACAAGGCATTTTTGGCCTCCAGCACATATTTTTGTAATTGGAATTTCTGCTCCCCTGTGTGGGATAATAATGTAATAGGTCTGCATGGATCATAGTTAGGTCAGTTACCTTAGGATTTCTTCATTAGGAGAGTTCCTTTCACTGAGTGTTTTTTTCCTCGGGTTATTAATTTGGCCTAACCAGCCTTTATTAATTTCCCTTGAGTTTTTCACTCCCACAAATAATTCTTCCAAAGTGGTGAAAGGTGTTCTAATGGATTCATCCTCTGGTAGCTAGTGTTTAGAAATTATGTAAATGACCATGTAAGACATCTCAAAAAGTTTCGCGGAATTCCGTAGAGTCTAGATAAGTTTTTTTTAATTAATTAAAATTGCCTAAGGTTGGGTAATTTAATTAATTAATTTTTGATAAATAATGTAAAAACTAGGTCCTTGGACTTTTGCTAGGGGTATTTGTGCTCAAAAGAAATGGAATGAGACCCCCTACACCCTTGGACCAAGTTTAAGCTCAGTCGGACATCTTTTGCTAGGTGTTTGTCCTTAGGGAGTCCAAGTTAATGAAAACAACAATTTTAATTGCTAGTCATGACATAGGAAAAATGTCATTTTTGTAATTTTTGAGCAAATTGAGTAAAGTAAAGGTGGGAGATGATGAGAAAGTACATTCCTAACCTACCCAACCCCTTTCCTAACCTTTACACACCCCCTCACTCAAACCCTCACGCCCCCTAGGGGGATTTTCGCCCCCCTTCATGTAAAAACCTTAAAATTTGCATTTTAATGTTGTGTGGGCCCCTCTCTCCATAGGTGCGCCCTTCCTAGCCTCCCACATCACCCATTAGCCATGACCCACACCCTCCACCTCACCTCCACCTCATCAATCCTCACCCAAACCCTAGATTTGTGCCCCCTCCTTGAGATGATCACTTTGGCTTGGTGTTGGACACTTGGCTCTCATCCAAGAGGGGTCAATTTGTCTCTCCAAGTATAAATAGAGGCCCTCCCTCACTCATTTCTTCACCATCTCTTGAGCACTGTTATGCTACCATTTTCTTGCCTCATTCCTCTCTCATCTTTCATCTTGCTTTCATTCCATCTTGCTCTAGGGGAGCTTGTAGCAATTAGTTGCTGCAACCTCTCCATTTGATAATAAGAAAGGCTTTGGAGGATTTTGGAGTACAAAGATTTTGTCTTGGTGCTTCCATGCATATGAGGTGACATTGTTCCTTTGTGTATTTTGTGGAATATTGAGTAGATCTCATAAGTAAATTAGTTTGCTTGGATAGGTTTAGCAATAGTCTAGTTGTTGGTCTAAATGTGTTGGATAGCTAATGATATAAACTAGTTTATGTTATTTGTTTATGCAACTCATATCTATTCATCTCTCACATTGTGCTTCAATAGTTGCAGGTTGCCTCAAAGGCTTTGTTGGGATAGCTTCAAGCAAGAAGTTACCCTCATAGCTCACTTAAACTTCTTAGTTTTTCCCTTTCATTTTATGTCATATTCATATTCAGATTTTGGTTGTTAACACTCTTAGATAGGTCTTTTTATTATCTAAATTTTCTGATATTTGTATGCAGAAAATTTCTGTTGAAGAACAAAAATTTTCTTGACTTTTCTGTGTGTGTTGCAGCATTTGCAGCAAGCAATAGCTTGCTGATTTTTGCAAGTTCTCACCATATCTAGGGGAAGTGCTGCCAATTTTCAGCCACAAAACACACAAAGGACCCCTCCTTTGATTGGGCAACAATATCCAACATTTTCTCTATCCTTTCTAAGCATTGTAGCAAGCCCAAAGGGGTCCCCAAGTGGCTTGCATTCTCATTTAAATTTTCAGCAAGTTTTTTATTCTTTGCCCCACTTGTCATTAGGACAAGGTTGTGTGGCCAGGTTGCTTTAGTTTAGTTTGTTTATTTTTCCAACCCCCTTTGGCACAAAATAGGAAGGCTTGCCTCCACCTTGTGTCATTGTGAGTGGTTTGTATTTAGGTTTTTTCTTTCAAGTTTTTATTTCATTCTTTAGTTGCCTACACTGTCGATGTGAAGTTGGCATAGCCAACCCCCAAAATCGTAAGGCTAGCTTAGTTATCTATTTCTAATGTGTTGTGCTAAATGGATTAAAATTATCTAGAAGTAGATCTCATACAACTAATGTTAGCTTAAGCCCATGGAGGCATAGGATTAATCTTGTGCTTTGATATTTCTTTACTTGCAAGTTTTTGGTTCTTAAGCATTTATCTTTTTAATTTGCAAGCAACTATGGGCATAAAAATGGTGTAAAGCAATCTATTTTCATTTCAGCAAGCCCTTTCAAGTTCTTTACATGCTTTTCAAGTAATAATTTTATGGTTTAGAACTTCATTTTGGCAACCTCTAATATTTCGGTTTTGGCACTTTTTCACACTTTTTGGGCAAGTAAATATCACTTTTACACACCTATACACTAAAATTTACTGAGTCCATAGGCTTAATAATAAATTAGACTTAATAGGACACCTCTACTGACCTAACTTTGCCATTTAAACGAGGACTAAAGGAAGCAATGGAAGGTGATAGGCCAGAGACGGTCTCGTGGCGCTCAGCATCCTTTCCGAGAGTACTCTTTTCCCTTGGGCTGACCTATGGAGCTAGGGTAGGCCTTGTTGCCATACTTCTTGAGCACCCAACAGTTACTTGGTACAAGCGGGGGGAGTATTGGGTTTACACTTAGCTAGGATTACCCCTTAACTAAAAAACTTAATCAACCTTTTTAATCCACTTCAACTTTGGGCATCTTTTTTATATATCTTCTCCACCTCTGCTGAAGCTACTATCTACTTCTTCTTCTTATTAGGACATTGTCCTGCATAGTGCCCAAACTTGTGACATGCAAAGCACTTGACTTTTCTCATGTCCTTATTTCCTTCACTCTTTGGTTTGTTTCCTCCCTTAGGACCCTTTTTGAATTTCTTCTTACTGTTAGCAGCAAGAGCCAGATTCTCCTCATCATTACCAGTAGATGAATTGTCATGCACATAACCTCTCTGGTTCTCCTCGTGAACAAAGTCATCCCAAAGACGTTCCCACTTGGGAAGGTTCTCCCTAGCCACAATGCCCTCAACAAAAACAGCCCATTGTTTGGTCACCCCATTCAATATTGTCCTCACAAGTTCATTGTCAGCAATGGCCTCCCCATCAGCTCCAAGTTCATCTCTCACCTGTGTCAACTTGGTAAGATATGTGACCACATTTTCAGCCTTGGTCATTTTAATGCTTTTCATCTTCTCTCTCAAAACCATCTTTCGATTCTCATTTGTACTTTGATACAACTTCGTTAAGGACTCCCACATCTCATAGATATTTGTCTTCCTTGTCACATGAGGAAACAAATGGTCCTTGATGGCATCAAGGATGATTCTTTTAGCCTTGATACTCTTCTTGGTGTAGGCTGCTAGAAGAGTAGGAGTTGTGGGTACATTCACTAGGTTTGTTGTGGAGTTCTCAACAATGTCCCATAACCCACTTTCTTGCAACAGCAAGATCATTCTCTCCTTCCAAGAACCAAAATTTACTGCCCCATCAAGTCTGTCCTCAACTCTTAAACCAGTAGCCATTGACCCTTCTCAACTGAAAATAAAAATTTCAAAATATTGTCCAGTGAAGTAACTTATGTCCTCTTTTCTGTCTTGTTGATATAAATCTGCTCTTTTCTTTAACTCAGCTCTGATACCATGTAAAATTTCAGACCCCACCCAGTTTCAAGTCTCGTTGATTTTTATCAATGTTTAATACCCAAAACCCATATTTATGACAGCCATAAATACTCTGCAAATAAACATAATTTTCAGAACTGAAACATGAGGATTCTGAACAGCATTTAATGCAGAAATGAAATTATATCAGCAACACAATATTCAGAAAATATTTGCACAGAGATTTTTGGTCTAACAGCGACCCTGGAAAAACCCACAAGGGGAAAACTAGTGAGAGAAGGATTTTTATTATTCAGAGCTTCAGAGAAAAATTCTTTTACAACAGTGTTATTCTCAGCAAAAAAATACACAAACTTATCTCAGAAGTTTCTTGAGGAAAACTCCTTCAGAACAGCCCCAAACTACTCCTCGATTTTTGTGGCACAGAAATCCGTACTGTTGTATGGTTGTCACAGCATTAATTGTTGTACGGACTGTCTAGAAAATCGTGCCCTCTTTTATGGGTTTGTTGTACAAACTTTTCAGTAGTAAATGCACCTCGAAAATGGTGCCACGCTGCCTTGAAATGCGTGTTCTCTCTATTGTATGGACTCTCCTCTTTTCCATTTGTACGACCTCAAAATCCATACCGTACAACCTCAATAAAGTTGTTGTACCTTGCCTCGAAAACTGTGCCAAAAATCAGCAATACAAACTCCCAAAAATCCATACAGTACGACCCAATCACTGTGTTGTACCTTCACCTCGATTTTTGTGATGTACCTTGCCTTGATTTGCATGCTAGCTTGTTGCCTTGAAATGCGTGCCTCCAACTCTGCAAATGGCGTCTCTTTCTCAAGCTCAACCTCCTCTCTTTTCTTGCTCTCTCAAAATTCATGAACAACCCAACAATGGGTGCACCCTCATACCCTAATCGACTCAATGAAGGTAGGTGAAGGGTTTCGTAATCCAACGGTGCAGATTGGATTAGATGAGTGGATGAGATTGAGTGTCCATTCACTCACCCCCTTTACTTAAGTCATAAAATCACCTTTTAATTTATCTCTCATAAATTAAATGACTAGGGTCCACATTAGGCACTTTCACACCCCTTAGGCGCCTAGGTGATGAGAAACACTTGCCTAGGTACTTTTTAATTATCTTAACACCTTTAAAAACCTTTCTACCTTATTTCTAATAGAAGGGATCTTCATTATCTCAATGAGAGGAACAGGTATGTTAACCTTCATTAATATGCCAACCATGTCAATGTTCAAGTCTATTTCATTGTTTCTAGGCAATGTTGGTAGAGGAGGAGTGTTATCATTTGATGGTAAAGGAGGTCTTGGCCGAGGAAATGTAGGATCACTGGGAGGGGCTTGAGGAGTATTCTTTCGTCTAGCATAAACTTGTAATTCTTTTTTCCTAAGCCTCTCCCTTGACTCTTCATCCATTTGGCTCAAGATTTCTATCCTAGCTTTCCTAGCAGTGTCCTGCTTGATTTGCTCAAGTTGTTTTTTGGTCACATTGAAGTATTCCTCGGTGTTAATTTTCAAGCATGAACAGATATAGAAGATAACAGTAGTGTTCTTTACTTCTTTAAATGATAAACTGAAACATAAGAATCATAGAAAGATCACTCATTCACAGAGACACAAATATTTATCCTGGGAAACCCTCAAGGGGAAGAAAACCCAGCAAACTTCTTGTGATATATTATTAGTCAAACAAGTACAATGACAGTACAAGACTTCTCTTAGAAAAAGATAAGCCAGTAACACTTACTGTTGTCTCTGTGTCTTTAAATATCTCTGAGTCTCTACTCAGATCTGCCCTCAGTCCTGTAGCTATTGTTGTAGTTGTTGCTGACTCAGAACTGTCCCTAAATCTTACTCAGAACTGCCCTTAAGGCTGCTTCAGAACAGAGTTACTCTGCTGCCTCATAACAGAGAAAAAATTGTTGCTTTAGAGCTAAGATATAAGTCCTCAGAAAAGGCTTCTAGTTGTTGTCCATAACAGTATAATTTCCCTTCTAGTTGCTACCCCGGAACTGTGTTATCTTCCTCATATTTGCTGCCCCATAACTATGTTATCTTCCTCCAGAAATACACTTCCTAGCTGCTACATAGAATACGCCTAGGCTACTCCCTCAGAATAGCTTAGTTGTTGCTCAGAAGTATGCTAGCTGCTCCCTCAGAATATTGAGTACAGAACTCTTATGAAAAACTGATATATAAAACTGATATCAAGAATGAATAAAGAAGAGGGCGCCTCCCTCTCTTTAAATAGCAAAGAGTCTAGGTTAGGATTACCTTTTAGGTTAGGGCCGCCTTGGCTTAGGATAGGTGCTAGGATAGGTGGTCGACTTATTTTAGAGGAGGGCGGTTAAGGAAGGGACAGCTGGCAAGGGGGCAGCTTAAGGGTGCTGCTTGAAGAGCTGCTAGAGGAATATCCTCTGCAGCTACTTTACATTTTAACACTCCCTCTCAACAAAGAGGGTATTCTTCAAGCATCCACATCCACACAGTGCTTTCTAGTCATTGCACATGTTCATTGACTTGTTGACATCCACACAGGATCAATATATCACAAGAAGTGTCGTAACCTTATGCAAATAAGGATCATGGAATGTGACCAAACAGTTCTCTTTAACCATGGTCAACTGCTAGAGTCATTTCACTTAGGGGTGGCCAATCCCTAAAAAATACTCATAGTTCATCATGAAGACTTAGGAGAACTTTTCACATTTCCTTGTCTTCACTTTTGCTTTGACACACAAACCTCAGTCATTTCACTTAGGGGTGGCCAGTCCCTAAGAAATACTCATAGTTCATCATGAAGACTTAGGAGAACTTTTCACATTTCCTCGTCTTCGACTTTTGCTTTGACACACAAAACTCACAAGACTTGTCTTGACTTTTGCTTTGACACACAAAGCTCACAAGACTTGACTAGGCTCACAGAGGTTGTATGTTCCCCCTGACTTTTGCACTAGTCTGTCTATGCTCACAGAGGTTGTACATTCCCCCTGACTTTTGCACTAGACTATCTATGCTCACAGAGGTTGTATGTTCCCCCTGACTTTTGCAATAGACTTACATAGCATCTCGTTCGTCTTGACTTTTGGTTTGACTCACAGAGGTTGTACGTTCCCTCTGACTTTTTTCAACACCTCACAAGACTAATTGATTCTCCAAATCTCCTTGGCTAGCTTCAGGGTCGCTACTTAAGGCCTCACATTGGAGAATGTCTTCTGATGCTGCTATTCCTTCTCAGTGAGGGACACATTTTCTGCCATACCAAGCTTGTCCCTAAAGTACACAAATTTTCCAAGAGACAGAGGCTTAGTCAAAATATCTGCTATCTGCTCATCAGTACGAATGTACTGCAGCTTGATGGTACGTCTTTGGACCATGTCTCTGATGAAGTGATATTTCATCTCAATATGCTTTGAGCTTGTTGACCGCCTCTCCAAAACATGTGGTCAACTCCATGTGCCATGAAGAGATGCAAATTTGTCGAAGACTTTGGTTCTACAGGGCATTGTTTGGCCCCAGCACTTCTTTTTGTAACTGGAATTTCCGCACCCCTGCGTGGGTTAATAATGTAATAGGTCTACATGAGTCATGTCTAGGTCAGTTACCTTGGGATCAGTTCACTGGGAGAGTTCCTTTCACCGAGGGTTTTTTATCCTCAGGTTATCAATTGGGCTTTTCAGCCTTATTGATTTCCCTTGAGTTTTTCCCTCACACTTGCAATAATTCCTCCAAAGTCGTGAACGGCGTTCTAGTGGGTTTATCTTTTGGTAACTATTATAAGGAATCATTGTAAATGACCATGCAAGACATCTTAGAAAGTTTCACGGAATTTCGTCGAGTCTAAGTTAGTTTTTTTTAATTAATTAATTTTTAATTAAATTTCCCTAAGTTTGGAGGTTTAAATATTTAATTAATTGATTATTTTTGAGCAAAAATTGTAAAAGCTAGGTCCTTGGACTTTTGATAGGGGTATTTGTGATCAAAAGAAATGGAATAGCACCCCCCACATCCATGGACCAAGTTTCAGCTCAGTCGGACAACTTTTGCCATGGGTTTGTCCACCCGGAGTGTCAGTCAATCTAAAACAACAATTTTAATTGCTAAAGTCCAAACATGGCAAAATTGTAAAAATGTAATAATGAGTTAAAAGGATGTTAAATGATGGATCTAAGTTAGAGAGAAACTCCCTAAGCCTAACCTAACCACCCAACCTTTTTCCTAACCTTTTTCTACCCTTTCCCCCTCACACTCACTAAACCCTCACACCCTTCAAGGAATTTGACGCCCCCCTTCTAGAAGAAAGTCTAAAAAATCGATTTTTAAGGGAGATGGCCCCCTTTCTTGGTTGGTGTGCCTCCCTTGACCCCTCACGTCTCACCCTTGTGTGATCCCAACACCTCTACCTCATCCCAACACCTCCTTTCCTCTCCTCATCCCAAAAAGTTGCGCCCTCCTAGGAGAAGTGCACCCCCCTCCACCTAGAAGCCTTCCAAAATAATTTTTAAAAAATTATTTGAAACCTTCCACCTTCCTTGGCATCAATCCCAAGGCCTCCCACACCATTTTTACTTGATCCCAACATTTTCCACCTCTTCTACACCCTAGATCTAAAGATCTAAACCCTAAGAGGTGCGCCCTAGCTTAGAGATCTACTCTTATGCTTGGTGGTGGACACCTGGCATCGATCCAAGAGAGGTAGGTTTGCCTCTCCAAGTATAAATAGATCCCTCTCCTCACTCCCAACTCACCATATCTTGAGCTAAGGTTATGCTACTTGATTTATCACTCTCTCTCTCTCTCTTTCTTTCATCATTTTCATTCTCTAGCTCTTCGGGTTTTGGAGATAGTTTTCTCCAAGATCTTCTTCTTGAGTAATAAAGAGAAAATCTTTGGAGGACTATTGGAAGAGTTATGCACATGTTTTTTCTTGCCATACACATGAGGTAAAGTTGTTCTAAATTGTTTGGTGATTGCATCCATTGGATCCTAAGATAAAATGTTATTTGGGTAGATCTAGTAATGCACATGCTTGTAGATCTATATATCTTGATATGCTAGATAGGATTGAAATGTCATCTTATTAGTGTATGCAACATATTGTCTATTGTATGCCATCACTTTTCAAGGTTTTTGCGGGTTTAACTTCAAAAGTTTCATTGGGAACACCTCAAACAAGAAGGCTCCCTTGAAACATATTCAAACTCCATTATTTTCTCACTCTTGCTCTTCTTCTATATTGTTGTTCATTTCCATCTATATTTCAGCTAGTATAGCTTGGCAAGATAGGTCATTTTCAATCAAATACTTCAAAATTTTCTTAAGAAAAATTTTTGCCCTAAAAAGGCAAAAGTTTTTCTTCATTTTTTTGGTTGTGTGTAGCATTTCCAGCAAGGATACCTTGTTGGTTTTTGCAGGCTCAGATCTGGGTGAGAGGGGTTTGGGCTACCCAAAGGCATCCACACAACACTCAAAGACCCCCCAAAGGAATTGGTAGCTATTTCTCAACCTCCTTCTTCAATTTCTAAGTATTTTTGTTCATTTCTTCTTCCTTTTCTTGCTTGCTAGTGGCTCATAGTTGTGGGAGGAGTGGTACGGCCTCCTCCCACATGTGAGCTCTTGGGTAGCTTAGATCTAGTTTAGATCTTGCTTTTTTGAATTTTTTGAGCTTTTTGATCTAGGACGTGGGATTTAGAACGTGAAGTGGGCATCTTCTTAACCTAAGACGTGGGGTAGGATTTGCCTCTTGTTTGTTTGGTTTGCTTGCTTATTTTTTTCCTTAGTTTGTATCTCTTGCTTGCTTGCTTCTCTCTTTTCTCAATATTTTCTAAGTTAAGCAAGCTAATTAATTGCCTACCTATTTGGGAGAGGAATACCCCAAGAGATGAGGTTAGGGTTTTAATATGTGATTGATGATCTAAGTGATTAATGCATAATGCTCTAAAAATATTCTAGATCTAGATCTAACACTTAAATAAATCTCTAGCTTAAGCCTATTGGACATCATAAATAACTTAACTAGATCTATTTGCATGCTTAAAGCTTTTCAAAGTTTAATCTTTCTCTTAAGATGCTTAGATCTATAATCCTAAATGCTTAAATGTTTCAATAAGTGAATGGTGCTTCTTTTCTTCCATGCTTGATCTCTAAGGCCATTTGCCACATGCTTGAAGTAATCTCTTTGATAAGTTGATAAGTAGGCAAACACTTAAATTTTTTTCTTTCTCACACTTAATGTTCATATCTTAATGCTTGCAATCATAAGATAAGTGTGTTTCTCTTTTCATTTTGTTGGCAAGTTGTCCTTGCCCTTGTAGATTCTTTCTTTACTTTGCAAGCTATCTAATTATGCAATCAAGTGATTTGCTCTCACATAGCATATATGTGTTAATGCTCTTAATCTCATAAACTTAATCAAAACATTTTTAGGCTGAAGTGAGTTTCGGCCAAGTCACTAAATCACATCTTAAAAGTGTCATAAAATCCTTAAAACACTCTAAAACACTCCTAAAAGTCTACCTAATTCATATCTTAACTTAAAAGACTCTTTAGGGTACCTTAGACCACCATCTTCACCATCTAAAACGGGGATTGAGAGGCAACGGAAGGTGATTAGGCCGGGGATGATCTCGTGGCGCGGAGCGTCCTTTCTGTGAGAACTCAATCTTTCGAGCTGACCTACGAAGCTAGGGTAGGCCTTGTTGCCATACTTCTTGAGCATCCAGCAATCATTTGGCAATAGGGGGAGGAGGCTTTGGTGAAATAATTTGTAAGGGTAACTAAAATCTTTCGACCTTAAGAAACCCTTAACGCATTAAACAATTAAAACTTGGACTAAAATCTCTAAATACTTAGTGGGTTTAATAACTAAGAGTGGGTCTTCTTCATCTTCATAATACTTGTGCTTAAAACTCATAAATCTTCTTTGTTGATGTATTGATGATGTATTGATGATGATCTCATAAATGTAATGTGATGCTTTGATCTCCTTGTATCTTGCACATAAAATAGTAAAAGTGGTTAGCTTGCTTGTTGTACTCTAGCATTATTTACTTGTAAATCTTGTACTGAATATTTGATTCAATTATTCTTTTGTAAGTAATATTGTAATCATACTTGTAAAGAAACCCCCTTTAACTTTAGTTGACCCCCTGCCCAATCTTAGGCACTAGTCTTAGTTGCCTTACGAAAATGTCTTGCTTAAACATACTAACCCTTGCATCTTGCATTGTTGCTTGTGCATCTTAGGTTAGAATCCTCCAAGCCTTAACAAATTAAAACTAACTCCTAGAACTTAACTCTAAAAGTAATCTAGAAACTAGGGACTACCCCCCTTAGCTTCCCTAGGAGTGAGCCTAGACGAAAGAGGTTCCGGTCAAAGTGACAGCGTGGGCTGTGAACCTAGGCATTATGCCTCGAAGGACACACTAAGTCAGACGGACTTAGCTCACGTTTGCAAGTGTGTATTAGGACGGCAACAGAACTGTCATGGAAGACTGGGTTCTCTGTGAGCTTTAAGCGACTTTGGTTATCACAATGGATAACAGTTGTTTCTAATCTCTCTTGAAACAACCCAGACAAAAGATTTTTCAGCCACACTGCTTCTCTGCTTGCATTACTGGCTGCTATATACTCTGCTTCAGCTGTACTTTGTGCTATAGAGCTCTGTTTCTTGCTTGACCAAGATATCATGGTTGAACCCAAGCTAAAACAGTATCTGAAAGTACTCTTCCGGTCCACTGAGCTCCCAACCCAGTCTGAATCAGCATAACCATGAAGCAACACTCCTCCACTGGAAGTGTATCTAAGTCCATATACAATAGATCCTCTCAAATATATGAGAATATGTTTAGCAACAATCCAAAATCTGCGTCTTGGCTCAAACATAAACTGACTCTAGGCGCTTACAACAAAGCATATATCTGGCCTTGTATGGATCAAATACATTAAGGATCCAATAAGTTGCCTATACAAGGATGAGTCCACCGAGTCTAATCCAGAATCTAACTCATGTAACTTCTTTAAGTTAGATACCATGGGTGTAGACATGGGCTTACAATCTAGCATACCAAATCTCCATAGTATATCAATTGTATACTTCCCTTGAGAAAGGAAAATTTCATCCGATCTTTGTCATACCTCCAAACCAAGGAAGTAATGCATGAGTCCAATGTCTTTCATTTCAAATTCAGAAGTGAGCTCCCTCTTACACTGAGCTATCAGTTGTTCCTCTCCAGTAAGGAATAAATCATCAACATATAGAATCAAAATTAGAGGATGATTTTCTATTACCTTAAAATATAGGTTGGGATCAGTTGCACTCTTGGAAAATTCCAAGCTTTGAAGATCGTTGTCGATTCTCGCATACCAGGCTCTTGGTGCTTGTTTCAGCCCATATATTTCTTTCTTTAATTTGCACACATGTGATTCCTTTCTTTTAATCACGAAATCCTCTGGTTGTTCTATATATACTTCTTCCTCAACTTGACCATTTAAAAATGCAGTCTTTACATCCATCTGGTGAAGTTTCCAACCCAAAACTGAAGCGAGGGATATGATGGTCCTGATGGAAGTATACCTTGCAACAAGTGCGAATGTTTCATCATTGTCAATACCTTCCTTTTGAGAAAAACCACGAGCCACAAATCTCGCTTTGTATTTCTCAATACTTCCATCAGCTGCATGCTTGATTTTGAACAACCATTTGGAAGTAGCCACAGATTTTCCTTCTGGTCTTGGTACTACTTCCCATACATCATTTTTCATGATGGATTGATATTCTTCCACCATGGCATCTTTCCATACTTGTTGCGTAGCAACATCCTCATAGTTGGTGGGCTCTGCATCGCTAATCTAAGCTATAAGAGCCACATAACATGAAAATCTTTGAGGTCTATTACTCTCTCTGAAAGGACCTGAAGAAGCTGCATGTTTTTCTGCCTCTCGCAGAATTTCTCTACACCAGGCAAGCTTCCTCTTAGCAGAAGGTACCTCCATAGGTCTCTCTATCTGTACTACTGGATCCATAGTATCAACTTGATCCAATGGCTCTTCAGGTTCCTCCATCTCTGTATCTTGTTTTGATTCTTTAGAATGCTTAAATGCAGCTTCTTCATGAAAAGTTACATCCCTACTTACCTCGATAAATCTTTGGCCTGAAACATAGATTTTGTAGGCCTAGGATGTTTCACTGTATCCAACAAAAATTCCATTCTTTATAGAAGGCTCCATCTTAGTTCTTTTCTCTTTCGGTCCATGAATGAAAACTGGACATCCAAAAATCCTCAGGTGTCCCACTTATGGCTTTTCGCCAGTGAATGCTTCTTCTGGAGTCTTTTCTCCCATAATAGCATGAAGACTTCTATTATGAATATAAACTGCAGTGTTTGTGGCTTCTGCCCAAAGTGATGAGGGAAGATCCTGATCACACATCATCGCTTTAGCTGCCTCACAGATTGTTCTGCTCTTTCTCTTAGCAATCCCATTCTTCTGAGGGTTATAGGGCATAGTTAGTTGTCTCTTGATTCCTACTTCTTTACAGAAGTCATCAAACTGACGAGACTCAATTTCTCCACCATTGTCAGTCCTCAAAGTACGTATATGTTTTTCAGTCTGGTTTTCAATCAATGCTCTGAATTCTAGAAATTTACTAAAAGTTTCATTCTTTGCTTTTAGAAAATAGATCCAAGTTTTTCTAGAGTAGTCATCTATGAAAATCACATAATAAAGACATCCATTCAAGGAAGGAGATGACATGGGCCCACGTACGTCTGAATGTATCAAATCCAAAATTCCTTTAGACCTTGAGTTATTGTTAGGAAAGGATTTCTTTATGTTTTTACCAAGAACACAACCTTTACAGATACCATCATGATCAAAATGAAAGGTAGGCATTCCTCTTACCATTTTCTGAAGTCCAGGGAGTGCTATGAAGTGAAGATGTCCAAACCTTCTATGCCACAACTCAGATGGACTAACTGAAGCATGAACCAAAGCTTGGATATGTCCTGAAAGTTTGTAAAGGCCTCCCTCTCTAACTCCAATCACAATTGTTGAACTTAGTTCTTGATTCTTCAACCATAGGACTGTTGAAATAATGTAACTGCAAAGAGTATTCTTATTATTATTGTTATTTTATTCATAGGATTAATCCCCATTATGGATTAATCATGTCGGTAATTGTATTAGGACCAAATCCCCTTTTGCGGATTGGTCAACAGACAATTGTAATAGGCAGAATAAGAAGTCGGCCCCAGCAGTTATTATTGAGACCCAGAAATATAATAAAGGTGGGTTTACCCACCCAGAATGAGAGGTCGGCCCTGCCAGTGAAGACCCTTCACACGTGCCAGTCTTGTATATATAGAGAGGCTAGCGCCTCACTTTAACACACAACTCACTTGCTCATTTTCTAAGAGGCAAGCTGCAACTTACCAGTTGGAGAGAGGGAGAAGAGTGGCGCATCTTTTGGAAAGGACTACCTGTATTGGTTTGAGTTATCTCTTGACATTGTATTGGCAATTTATGATAAGGAAGCTTTTGTTGTGTTTTCTTCCCCTGGAGGGTTTCCCAGGATAAATGTTGTGTCTCTTGTGAATGTGTATTTCTCAGTGATCTTGTTCTTATATTGTTCTTATCTATTGAAATGNAGGATACATGTTGTGTCTCTTGTGAATGTGTATTTCTCAGTGATCTTGTTCTTATATTGTTCTTATCTATTGAAATGCAAAGAACTATAATAATGGCATAAAACATTAACAAGGACAGCTTTCTTGTCCATAAAGATTAACCTGTAACCTTTATCTTCCAATACTGCATCAGAGATAAGGTTCTTCTTTAAACCAGGAACATACAAAATTTCTTCAATGTGTAGCTCACCTCCATATTCAAGCTGAAAAGATGCTGAGCCAAGTCCTTTGATTGTATAGCTGGCATTATCTCCAAGTTCTACTTGAGCAGAGAACTTCTTCTCCTTGAAGTTCGCAAGGAATTATTTATTTCCAGTCATATGCCTGGAAGCTCCACTATCTATCAACCAGGATTCAACACCATTTGTAAGAGAACCAGAGAGTGTTGAAATAAGATAGTATTCCCTCCTAGTCTCTTGATAGTAAATCTTCTCCCTTTCCTTGTCCTTGTTGCTAGAGCAAGTTTCTCTTCCTTTGAAGTACCATTTCGACTCTGAATTCTCCCTTCTTCTTGCAGACAATCATGCCACAACCTTTCAAAGTCCGGTTGGTTTTCACGAGCATTTATCCCAGCCAGAAATGTCTCCCAAGAAGATGGAAAACCATCCACAACAGTCTAGACGAGATCATCATCATCTATCATTATACCAATGACTAGTAGTTGATCCCTTAACTGAGAGATCTTTGTGAAGAATGAAGCTATAGAGTCATCCTTCTCCATCTTGAGGGTTTGAAGCTTATTCTTTAGAACCCTCTTCTGACTGGGTGCCTTCTTTTCATACAGATTGAATAGAGTGTCAAAACACTCCTTTGTTGTCTTCAAAGGTGCTATAAAAGGCATGATATTATCTTTTACTGAATCAAATATTATTCTCTTTGCCCTTGCCTAATTCTTCTTGAAGGTTGTCCTTCCTGCATTGGAGGTGGGCTCTTCTACTATGTTGGTCACAAAGTTGTCCAAATCATATTCTTCCAAAATATTCAGGACTCTAGCTTTCCAAACATTAAAGTTTGAAGCCCCTTCAAGTCTGTCCTCGGGTCTTACAGAAATGGAAGACATCTCTGCAGTACTGTGCTTGAATAACTCCTTAGGATCTGCGTCGGCTCTTAGTAGACTGCAGAAGTGAGCTCTTTCACGCCCTAGAGATCTGATACCATGTTAATTTTCAAGCATGAACAGATATAGAAGATAACAGTAGTGTTCTTTACTTCTTTAAATGATAAACTAAAACAGAAGAATCATAGAAAGATCACTCATTCACAGAGACACAAATATTTATCCTGGGAAACCCTCAAGGGAACAAAAACCCAGCAAACTTCTTGTGATATATTATTAGTCAAACAAGTACAATGACAGTACAAGACTTCTCTTAGAAAGAGATAAGCCAGTAACACTTATTGATGTCTCTGTGTCTTTAAATATCTCTGAGTCTCTACTCAGATCTACTCTCAGTCGTATAGCTATTGCTGTAGCTGCTGCTGACTCAGAACTGTCCTTAAATCTGACTCAGAACTGCCCTTAAGGCTGCTTCAGAACATAGTTACTCTGTTGCCTCGGAACAAAGAAAAATTGTTGCTTTAGAGCTAAGATATCAGTCCTCAGAAAAGGCTTCTAGTTGTTGTCCAAAACAGTATGATTTCCCTTCTAGTTGTTGCCCCGGAACTGTGTTATCTTCCTCATATTTGTTGCCCCATAATTGTGTTATCTTCCTCCAGAAATACACTTCCTAGCTGCTACACAGAATACACCTAGGCTCCTCCCTCAGAATAGCTTAGCTGCTGCTCAGAAGTATGCTAGTTGCTCCCTCAGAATATTGAGTACAGAACTCTTATGAAAAACTAATATCAAGAATGAATAGAGAAGAGGGTGCCTCCCTCTCTTTAAATAACAAAGAGTCTAGGTTAGGAGTTTTAGGTTAGGGTCGCCTTAGCTTAGGATAGGTGTTAGGGTAGGTGGACAACTTACTTTAGAGGAGGGCGGTTAAGGAAGGGACAGCTGGCAAGGGGGTAGCTTAAGGGTGCAGCTTGAAGAGCTGCTAGAGGAATATCCTCTGCAGCTGCTTTACATTTTAACACTCAAAATATATGGTATAAATAGGATCCAACGTATGAAGGAAGTTCATGTAATTGCAGTCATTGGGGTCTTCATTATTACCATCATTGGAACTATTTCTTGGACAGTCATGCTCCCAATACGCATCCCCACAAGGTAAACACCAAGGAGCGTTTTCCAGGTTTATGACGTTTGTAGGTGCTAAGGTGTTAGGGACCCTTTGCTCATTTGGAGGCCTAGGCTTCCATGTTGGGTTTTTCCTTTGTGGTTGACCTTTATATGGAGGCCTCATAATATGTTGCTGAACCCTTTCCATGTTGGTAACTTTGTTCATCAGTAAGGTTTGGGTTTGAGCAAGGCCATTGATGGCTTCTTCAAGTTTTTGAGCCCATGAAGCATCTATGTCTCGGGTTCGTTTAGCACTATGCAATATTTTTAGCTTAGTTTCAGCTTTGGCTATAGGGACATGAAAAGGCTCGACTTTGGAAGATAAAAGATTTGTTTCAATCTTAGTGGCTTGCTCTTGAGCCTCTCCAAGGTACTTTGGAGACTTATCCTTGAGCATAAATCCAAATTGTCCTACAAAAGCATTGACATGAATTTGTTGAAGCAATCTTTCAAGTCTGGTATCAAACTCTTTGACAGTTTCATTCTCTTTCTTCTTCATCTCACTAAGTTGAAACAATAACATGTTAGGATCACCCCTAGTGCCCCATCTTTTCATGAAGACCTTGTGGAAACCATCCCAAGTCTTGATGCTTTTATCAGGAAGACTATTATACCATCTCCTAGCATCTTCCACAAAGGTAGCAAAGAAGAGTCTCATAACTATATCTTCATCCTCATTATTGAGAGGGTGAGTATAAAAACATCCCCAAAAATTATCTAGAAGTTCTTCAGCAATAGTAACATCATTACCAGAAAATCTAGGCAACCATTTTTCGAACTTTTGGGGCATAGCACAAGGGTAACCAGGTATTGCAGACATATCCAAGGGTTTGAAGACATTGGTTACCCATGGTTTTCAGCCATTGGAAATTAAGGAAGTCTCCTCCAAATAGGGATTTGACTATAGGAGAATTATGAAGAAGTTTTCTTCTATAAGCCTTGGTAGGATTAGAAAAACACCTATTAGGCCCTTGGTTAGTTCTTTCAACACTTGATCTCAATGGAGTCGCCAGATGATCTCTTCAAGTGAGGATCATCAAGAGGTAAACAAAGGAATTCGTCCCTTAGTGGAGTCACCACGTAAGCTTGTGGAATAAGGCTTTGGGGTAAGCTTACCAAAAGGATGTTGTAGGAAAAATGACTCAATTCTCCCCAGCAACAGCACCAAAATGTTATCACTGGATTTAACACGTGTGCAAAGCCCTTCACAAGATGCCAAACTTGTGAAACAATTAGAAGTAGTTGTCACTGTCACCTAGCCAAGTACTTACCTCATTTTAGTGATGGATGGAGATCCAACACAAGGGAGGCTTCCCTTGTGACTTCAAAAGATCCTATAGCAAGCAGGGAGCAAGTCTACAGCCCCCTATCTTGGTCACTTGAAGAGATAGGCTAGGTCTAAGGAATTGGGGTAGGTTTGGAAGAGTTTAGGCAAGGTAATTGGTTGTACGTGTGTAAGAGAAGTGATTCAATGCATGAAATAACCAAAACCAAGTCTATGAAGCTAAATATAGGCCCCAAAACACTAGCTATCAATGAAAGAGGGTTGTTGTAGTAAAGCTTGCAATAATTAATGGTTTATATCAGCAAAGTATATTTGTAACAGCAGCAGGAAATCAGCCCTCAAAAATTGCCAATAAAATCTTAAAATACAACCCTTAATGAGTGGAATAAGATCCAGGTATCCAACAATGAATTTAGCCTTCTTAAACCACAATATTAAGTAAGTTATCAGCAATTTAAACAAGCCCTGATGCCTGTAACTATCTTTTATAACAGCAGCAAGTTATTGATTGAATTTGCAAATAGTTTGGCAATATTGAGCACAAGAATGTGACTAAGAATTCACCCAACAAGTTATCTTTTGAAACAGAATGAGTTTATTGGAGTCTGCACACACTTATAGCAAGAAGACTAGTGTCGTTTTCCTTCTCTTGGGTGTTAGATTTTAGGGTAAGATTGCAAAATAGAGAACTCTTTTAAATTTCAAAGCCAAAAACAACTTAGATCTGAAGTTTAATCTGAGGTAAAACATAAGTGAGAAGGGTCTATACAAGATATTAACAGCTTGACGAAACAACTCAGAACATAAATGGAAGTTAGCTCAGATCTAAGACAGTGATTAACATCTATCTGAATACAACAGATCTATATAACTCGGATCTAAACACTCAGATCTTTAACACACAGATATCAACAATTTACAATGAGCACATCTTATAGATCCATTCAAAACTTACTCCATAAAAATTCTATAATCAGATCAGATCTAAACCAAAGGAGAAACAAGCAGGAAGCATACCTGGCGTAACAGCAACCTACCTCAGAAGAAATCACATTAACCACAAAAGGTATAGATCCATTTGTTATGCTCAGACAAAGGTTCAGTTCATGGATCTACTAAAGATCTTATATGCCAAAGATTGAAGGAACTTTCAAGCCACCAAGCTTAAGGGTTTCAGGAACAAAACACAAAGGAACC
>JASDQU010108673.1:96615-131737 GCA_032191745.1 Picea mariana | reverse complement strand
AGGCATGGGTACCCTGGATCTAGTCCAGGGGCCCTAGATCACAACTAGGGTCTTATAACAGCTTGGTCCCAGACCAAGAACCCCAGTCATATACTGGGGGCCCTAAGAAGGGTCTTTTGCCATGGCATTGACTGTTTGGTCCCAAACCAAATACCCCAGGAGTGCATTGGGGGGCCTAGATCTCGTCTAGGGTCTTAGCCATTCTTCAGAAGAAATGGCTCTCGCAGCTACTATAAATTTAACATTGGGCAATGGAGTCAAGCTATAATTTGAATTTAGGCTTACATAGCCAAGAAGAGAGAGGATAGGGAACCCATAGACTCATAGGCTTAGGACCAATTCTCAAGAGAACAAACCCTAGGGTCTAAAGACTTATAAACCCTAGGTGTCGTTTTATTTTCTTCTAGCATGCCTAACTCAAGATCCAAATGAACTAGGATCAAACCCTACCGTTTAAAGACTTATAAACCCTAAGTCTTGATACTAGCTAAAGACTTTAACCTAAGGGGGCAAAGACTTATGATCCATAGATTAGGCCTTTAAATGTTTCAACAAACTTAGATGAATGAAATAGGGAGGGGGATAACGACTTATAATCCCTCCTAGGGTTTCCACAAGAACAAGGTAACATGCAACAAATTACAACAAAGCATTTACCACAATATACCATAAACATTCAATACTTGACAAAGAAGACTTACTTCACCAAGTTGAAGTGCACGAGGAAACCATAACTCAAGATTATCCACCAACAATAAGACAAAGCATCCAGAAGATCCTTTACTACAGAAGTTTGCACAAATATTCCTTAGCAAAAAGAGAAGAAGAGAGAAAATAGTAGTGATCTCACATACGAGTGAGTTGTGTTTTGATTCAATGGAGCACTCCCTCTACATATATGAGGTAACCAAATGCATATGTCCACATAAATGTCTAAAACAACAATAAATCCATGAAACAAGTGGGGACAACCCCTCAAGTAGCCTCTAGCAATAGATAATCATGCTAAAACATCAAAACAAGCCCTCGAAAGCCACATGTGGGTGACATCATGCCCTAGGAAGGTGTAGGAGGCCTCCAAAGGCCACATCTCATCAAGGTGCCAATTATGGTGGAAGGTGACCTCTCCTCGTCAAAGGTCATGTTTCATCATCAAAGATCCCAACTCATCAAAGTAGTACCCCAATGGCAAGCAAACCCCAATCCATAACGTCACCACTCATATGCTCAACACCGAAGGTGAAAAGACCAACGTCCAAGGTGGAATGAAGGTGCATCTCATCTCTGCATGGTATCCAATCATGTGTTAGTGAAACAAACTGCATCCAATGCCTAATAACCTTTGAGGTACAACACCCTAGGTGTGGGCTTCTTGCCCAATTGTGTGGTGGCATGACTGTATCTGCAAAGTAAAAGCTCATATGTCCATCATCCAAGGTCCAAGAGATGTGAGACCCTGTATCAGAGGGAGCCAAGTCATCAAGTGGCCCAACACTCTGCATCACACGTGTTATGTCCTATATATAGTGCACAAGGTCCTAGGTGAAATCACAAGGACGCCCTCTAAAGACCATGTCAAGTGCACCCAAGTCATTCAAAGTCATGGAATCAAGTAAAACCAACAATCACAAGGGGCAATAGTCCTTAGAATCATACAAAGTAAGCCAAATGAACAATTCTCATTTGGTATCCCCTTCAAACTTCACACAAACTCAAGACTTTCTGTAATTTGGCAAGTTTAAGTATGAGAGGACCATCAAAAGACCCTAATAGGTGTGCCAGTGCCCAAGTAGAGAGATATTTCCAAAAAGGACCCATTAGAGATATGTAATGAATGTGAGGTGGTTATGGGGTCAGGCCAATTCATTTCATTATTCCATCGCCCACATCTTTTAGGCGGCTAACAACCCAAATACCTTACCAGATCTATGTTCCGCCCGCCCCTAACGGTAAATAATAAATAATTCGATGATGAAATAGTCAAGTATTGACGAAGAAGTATGGCTCATAGGTGTGACAAAGCAATCTTCCTTTTCTACTTCCTTTGGTGAATAGCTAACGTCACCACATGGCGGACTTACTTTTGGGCATGGAGTCATTAACATGCAAGACAATGTATGGACTCACTTCCATGAGTGCCTTAAAAGAGGGTGCGCTTGGCGCCTGAGTTACCCTTTCCTAAACGCTTTTTGCATTCCAAACCCCTTATTTGCCTTTTTCTTTATTTATTTGATTTGCAAGTCCCCTTAAAAAGGTTTCAAGCATTTATTAGCACTTCCTTTGCTTTTCATTTGGGATGTATTCAAGTCCTCTTTAATTGATAATGTGTTCATTTGTAATGTTCCCAAGCAAATATGCCAAGAACATCACGGTTTGGGTGTCTTTTTAAACTTTTACTGGTTGTGGCATTTCGTCAAACACTTTGCCTATTGTGATCCTTTCGGTTACGCTTAGGGTTATACTAATGGTTTATATGTGTGTTTGCAGCAACAGATAAGAAGATAAAGCAACGAAACATACCTCAACCATATGCAAGATTAACAATATAATAGACAACCCCAAAAACAATTCAGATCTGATCTTTATTCATAATAATAAGCAAGAACCTGATACAATGAAGATGTCGATCTGGAATGCTCAACAGATGGATTCAAATAACATAATAGGAGCTGCTACAAAATGCTCCAAGAAGATACTATAAGCCTCCAAGGGTCGAATACACCATGAATACCAATACCATAAAGATCTGTGTCGTATGAAGTGTCAACCCCTAAGCTAGAAGATGCCACGCCCTGCTGGAACACTGAATAGCCTCAGCAATTCAGCCCTGCTGCCAAAGATGTCCAAATGCTCCAATGAAGATGCCAAACAGCAGATCGGGCAACTGTAAGAACAACCCAGGTGCTCAAATCTCCAAGTCCCCTCTCAAAGTCATGGATCTAGCCTCCCTCCAAGAAATGGTGTGCCCCCCTAGATGCCTGAAACCCTAGATAATTCAGCGTTCCTCCTAGAGGCCTCCAAATGCTCCACAAAACCACTAGAATGATAGATCGGGGCTTGGTTACCTCCCTGGTGAAGTCCCAAGTGAAATGATGAAGATATGATCTACCAAATGACTGAAATCACTTTTTGAAGTGTGCTCCTCTCCTCCAATTCGTCCCATGCACCCAATAAATCAAGTGATCCATAAAACTCCACCGAAATGTACTAGATCTAATGGCCACGACCCTGCAATGAAAACCCAGGTGCTAGAATCCCCAGAAGCCCTGCCAAACACCTGGAATGAACTTCTCTCAATGGATGGTGCACCCGCCTTGCTGGAAACCCCCAATGGTGCGCCCTCCTTCTCTTCCCGTGCCTGTGGCTAGTGTAGAACCCTCCTGCACTGAGTAGATCTGAACTAGAATGGTGTGGGAGCGTATTGCATCTCCGAGACCAAGCTTGGGACAAGCTAGGTGGAATCTTTCACCACTGAATCGTCCTCTAAGGTTTGTTAAGTCAAAACCCCCAAGGTATGGGCTCTCTAGCTAGAAACTAGATATCCAAATGATAAACATACATGAATCCATGAGAGAATAGAGGCCCTTGCCTCTTCTTTATACTTCCTGCATCCCCTTGTCTCTCCAAAGTGACTTTTCTTTTTTAATTATTAATTAATTAATTAAATCACTTTAATTAATTAATTAACCTTTTTACCTCTGAAAAGCGCCTTATCTCTCCTCGTGGCTTCCCTGGCCACTAAAAGTCACTTCTCACCATCCTATCCTGTAGTGTTGCTCCTCCCGATTCCAATGAGCTATTACACTGAGAGGTTCCTCCAAGTATTGTGCCCAAAATGACCTCTTTAGTGAATTTAATTGACTTATAGCTCAAAATACTCAAAATCATGGAAATCGTCGAAATGCAACAGAACCAAAGCCAATCCATGCGGAATGGATCATAATGATGAAATAGGATGAGCGATGCAAATTGGACCCCAAAATATCCCTCAATAGCTCTTGTACTCGCTATAATCTCCAACTGGCTACTCTGGTCACCATAACCCTCTGTAATGTAATGATGTCCCAAAGTGGGGACATTACAGTCCTCCCTGCTACAATATTGTTTGTCCTCAAGCAATAACCAAATCCCTCCAAGTATAATACCAGGATCCCATGTCCCGTGGGACACACAGTAGACCCCATCCAAAGATGAACTATCACGCACTTTGCCCCCTGGGTCCCATATCAAGACATGAGCTGCAATCCCTTGGGAAGCATAATCCTGAAATATATCAACACCGTGAAACTCTTGCACATGACACATGGCCTCATCCCAGAATGAGTCCACCCTCTAAGATACTACCAAGATCAACACAGCCTCCATCAACTGCAAATGTTGATGCCATAATGAGGTACTGCAAGACCTCTGTGAGACACCCTCAAGTGATGTGCTCTCCTCAACACTGAAGCTCAATGGAAAGTTAGAACAACTTTCCCCTACAAAGGTCCACTCGCCCCTGTCAATCGGTGAAATGCTCAACCCTGTAATCCCTGGGTCCCATGCTAATCTATGTCGAAGGTCACCATGTTGGCACTGCACTATGTTGACCATGCATGTCTGCACCCTGTATATATACTGGATCCTCCACTCCTGGATCCTCAAACTGAAATACCTGTGGCAATTGGACTTGTTGTCCAAACGCTGCATCTGCAAAAACATCTCTGTGGAAGTAATACCTGCCCAACCATCTCCATGCCCGATCATGATGATCAAGAGTGACAAGCTGCCTCGCTCCATAAGACAAGTCCCTGCGGGCCCACTCCAAACCAACTCATGCTGGAGTATGTGGCTCTCTGACGTAGCCTGGGTCATCGTGTAGTGAAACATCCTGCTAACCAACTGAACTCTTGGATCCCATGGCAAACTTGGAAGTTTATCACTTCCAATCTCCTCTAACTCCTCATGTGTGAGACTGATCATTGTCAGAAGCCCTCTATGCTCATCTGCTATCACCTGGCCTAAGATGCTCACCATCACGCACCAAGTCTCAACTGGTTGCCTAAGACGATCCACCTCTATCCTGCTGGATGCTGTAAAGATACTCATGTCAGGTGGTCTCAGCCTAGCCACTCCCCGTGTCCTCAGCCATTGTCTATCTCTCCTCAAGTTGTTGTCTATGATAAAAGTGTCAGGAAAGGCTAACAGAAACATTTGCAGTTGATTGTAGGAAGGGAAGACATCACATGCTTTGGTCAATCCCAAGGATTCGACCAGAAGCTCGTCCATCGGTATCCATGATAAATACTCGTCTGTAGTCATCACCGAATCCCAACCATCTAGTACAACCAGAAGTAACTCCTCCAACTGTTGGTCAACCAACCTCCATCCCTCGTCTCCCATGCAACTATTGATACGGTGAAGGTGCTCTCTCATAACCATGTGCTGCTGCAAAGGAGTGAAATCTGCATGCTCCCCTAAGTGGGTCTCCTCCCTGCAATCTAATACAATACATCCATCTGAATCTGACTGCATGTCTCGACATGTCTCTGTGAACTATCACTCATCACGGTATGCCCCTGCATACTCATGTCATCTCCTATATACTGTTGCTGCATCATAGATCCTGGGCGTACTACTGGATCAACCTCTACCGGAAGGTCAACCACTCTCAGGACACAAATGGAAGTGCCCTCCATCAACTGGTGCCCCTCTGCTAGACCACCAACATCCTCTAGCCATGTGACCGAAGGACATATCTGACTGTCCACTAGGATAGATGAAGTCGATCTCTGAAGGATCTCCTCAAGAAGCTCCTCTGATCTGGACTATGATTCTTGAAGGTCTGTCTGTGTGCCTCTCAAGAATCCTCGAGTGCTCTCCAACTCCTGAGTGAGTCGGTCCACCTCCAACTCCTGCTTCCTCAAGGCTCTGTGATACATCTCGCCAATCCCCAGTAGGTAGTCCCTGTCTGACAACAACTGCTGGAAGTCGGTCCTCATCACAGACATTCTCTCTAAGAGAGTATGAAAGTCATCTATGGCAAATGCCTCATCTGAATTATCATGTGCCACTGATGCCCTCCAGCAACAATCGGCCATCAATGCATGCATGTCATCAATGCACCTGGTGGTTGCCATGATCATATCCTCACTGACTCTCAACTGTCCTGTCAAGTAGTGTGACTCCTGATCATAGTCATGTTGAGGTGCCACCTCATATCCCTCACTGCTAGTGTCATTCCTGCTAGTGTCAACCCCAAAATCCCCAACAACACTTTTTGCAAAAGATGAAACATTGAACTGATCCTTGTCTACGGTTCTACTAGGTCCTCCTATATGTGACTGCATAACATCCCCAACTGCTAGCTCTTTCTGAATCATACTATAACCGGTGTGAGCAGCAGTATCCTCTTGTGCACTCACCCTGCTACTATCATCTGCGCCTGGATCCCATATAGATGTGTCCAGACACGTGCTATGGTCATCCTGACTAATAAAGAGTGCATCCTCGTCAATGCAGGCCGATCCTGGAAGTAAGTGCCCCATCAACCCGTCAGTCTCCATAATTTGCTCAACTAATGGAGTCTCCAAAAGCTGCGACTCAATCTCCTCATGTTGATCTGAATGTGTAAGGTCAACTATCTGCACATCATGTATCTCCTCCTGTATCTATGGATCTATAGGTCCATGGTGTGCATCCCTCACGTACGGCTCCTCTATGCTACTGCTATCCTCATATGATGTGGCTGTCATAGGTGTTTGTAAAGATGACAGATGTGTCACGGTCACCATAGCAAGCTGGTCATCTGTAGGTGCTAACACGTGTGAGTCCTCACTAGTGTCACCACTCTACTGAGGTGTAAGGTCATCAACAGAATGTGATATCACTGCTGCAATGCAGGTGTTGTCATCATGTCCCTCCGACTGTCTATCCACTACACAAGGGTCACCATCCTCCTCAAGCGCGTAAGAATCACTAGCCTTCGTGCAAGAGTCACTATCATCATCAGACTGCTCCAAATAAGCATCTGTCGCTCCATCCTCACATACCTCATCATCACTGTCATAGTGCACCTCAATAATATGCTTCTTACCCTTACCTCTACACCTATGATCTGGTTCCCAAGGCACCTTGCAATTGTAACAAAGTTGCATGCTCCTAATGGGTGTGGGGTTACTCTGTGCTTCTCTCCATCTAGTTGTTGTGGCCATGTATTCCTCTGTCTGCTTGACCCGGAATGTAATCTCCTCTGTGCTCCACCTAGGATATTTCAAGGATAAATATTGTTGGAATGTTACTTGAGCCCTAGTTCTCTCACTAAGGTCATAGTAATATTCCCATCTACTACGTATGGTCTCTCTAGAAAAATCCTCAATATCCATCTCCTCTTATCGAAGACCCCTCTATGGCTCTGCATGCATGTGCTAATTCCCACTGGTTGGCAGGAATCTAAGCTCTGATACCATTGTAATGTTCCCAAGCCAATATGCCAGGAACATCACAGTTTGGGTGTTTTTTAAACTTTTACTGGTTGTCACATTTTGTCAAACACTTTGCTTACTGTGATCCTTTAGGTTACGCTTAGGGTTATACTGATGGTTTATAGGTGTGTTTGCAGCAACAGATAAGAAGATAAAGCAACGAAACATACCTCAACCATATGTAAGATCAACAATATAATAGACAACCCCAAAAACGATTCAGATCTGATCTTTATTCATAATAATAAGCAAGAACCTTATACAATGAAGATGTCGATCTTGAATGCTCAACAAATGGATTCAAATAACATAATAGGAGCTGCTACAAAATGCTCCAAGAAGATACTATAAGCCTCCAAGGGTTGAATACCAATACCAGAAAGATCTGGGCCGTATGAAGTGTCAACCCCCAAGCTGGAGGATACCACGCCCTGCTGAAACACTGAATAGCCTCAACAATTCGGCCCTGCTGCCAAAGATGTCCAAATGCGCCAATGAAGATGCCAAACAGTAGATCGGGTAACTGTAAGAACAACCCAGGTGCTCAAATCTCCAAGACCCCTCTCAAAGTCATGGATCTAGCCTCCCTCCAAGAAATGGTGCACCCCCCTGGATGCCTGAAACCCTAGATAATTCGGCCTTCCTCCTAGAGGCCTCCAAATGCTCCACAAAACCACTAGAATGATAGATCGAGGCTTGGTTACCTCCCTGGTGAAGTCCCAAGCGAAATGATGAAGATCTGATCTACCAACTGGCTGAAATCACTTTCTGAAGTGTGCTCCTCTCCTCCAATTCGTCCCATGCATCCAATAAATCAAATGATCCATAAAACTCCACCGGAATGCCCTAGACCTAATGGCCACAACCCTGCAATGAAAACCCAGGTGCTAGAATCTCCAGAAGCCCTGCCAAACACCTGGAACGAACTTCTCTCAATGGAAGGTGCACCCCCCTTGCTGGAAACCCCCAATGGTGCGCCCTCCTCTTCATGTGCCTGTGGCTGCTGTAGAACCCTCCTGCACTGAGTAGATCTGAACTGGTGTGGGAGCGTATTGCATCTTCGAGACCAAGCTTGGGACAAGCTAGGTGGAATCTTTCACCACCGAATCGTCCTCTAGGGTTTGTTAAGTCAAAACTCTCAAAACCCCCAAGGTATGGGCTCTCTAGCTAGAAGCTAGATATCCAAATGATAAACATACATGAATCCATAAGAGAATAGAGGCCCTTGCCTCTTCTTTATACTTCTCGCATCCCCTTGTCTCTCCAAAGTGACTTTTCTTTTTTAATTATTAATTAATTAATTAAATCACTTTAATTAATTAATTAACCTTTTTACCTCTGAAAAGCACCTTATCTCTCCTCGTGGCTTCCCTGGCCACTGAAAGTCACTTCTCACCATCCTATCCTGTAGTGTTGCTCCTCCCGATTCCTATGAGCTATTACACTGAGAGGTTCCTCCAAGTATTGTGCCCAAAATGACCTCTTCAGTGAATTTAATTGACTTATATCTCAAAATACTCAAAATCATGGAAATCGTCGAAATGCAACGAAACCAAAGTCAATCCGTGCAGAATGGATCATAATGATGAAATAGGATGAGCGATGCAAGCTGGACCCCAAAATATCCCTCAATAGCTCATGTACTTGCTATAATCTCCAACTGGCTACTCTGGTCACCATAACCCTCTGTAATGTAATGATGTCCCAAAGTGGGGACATTACATCATTCGCATTAGGACTAGAGGCAATCGCCATTAATGAGGGGGTAGAGCTCAAGTATGGACTATGGCTTTTGAATGTCTTCATTATCCTTGTCTTAACTTTCCTTCTTTATTATCGACCAGTTGCAATCTGCCTCTGGGCCTTTAGCCCCTTCTTCTCATAAGAGAATGAGGTACATGCCCTTTTAGTGTACATGTAACCACCATTACCCAAAAGGTGGGAGAATGGAAAGATCAAGGATGGAAAAGTGGTAAGTATGTTGGGAATGGTACGCTACCCCATTCAAGGAACTTCGAACCACCAATAGTACCCCTTTTTCCCAAGAGTGACAAGATGGGACTAGGATGCCTAGGGTGACCACCAAGGTGAAACAAGGCAAAAAGCATAACTTCTGAGCTTATTCAACCTATGATCATTACTCAAATGCCCAATGTATTAAATATGACACTATATGAGACAAGTACTAATGTACCTCATAATGTGTCGGAACACCATCTCCCAATGAGCCTTGTTGATTGACTATAATGAGCCATGTTAATGAAGAAAGTGTTAAATTTAGAGTTGCTATTAAGTTCTTTTCAATTTACTAGACGATAATAGCATAAGCAGGATCACTGAAAGAAACACAATCACAAAGTACACAGCATTTATCCTGGGAAACCCTCATGGGGGAGAAAACCCAGCAAAAACTTCCTTAATATAGATCACCAATACAATGCCAAGATAATAAACCAGACACTAGAGAATATCCAAGACTGAGCAATGCACCTCTCTCTTCCTTCTTCTGGCAACTGCAGCTTCCTCCAAACTTTCGCACTAGATGAGTGACTTGAGTGAGTGAGTGAATGAGGCGCTAGCCTCTCTTATTTATACTAGCTGAGGAGCGCTACGGTTGTGTCTCTTCATCAAGCAGGCCCGACTTCTTCACTTAGTGGCTAAAACCACTTTAATTAGCCTTAGGGGCTGACTTCTCAATTAGCATCATATAATTAGGGTTTGACCAATCCACAAAAGGGGATTTGGTCATACATAAGTCCCAACATGATCAATCCACAAAAGGGGATTGATCTATAAGATAATAACTCAATAATAAGTAGAATATACTTCGCAATTACAATATTTCAACAGAAAGAGGCATCTAAGGGGGTTATTGGGTTGCTTTATGTGGACATGTTGCTCATCATCATTGTTGGGATCACTGTCTTCTTTGCAGGCCATGAGACATGATCTCCTCTAGTTACCCCTAGGTCGGAGGGGGTAACACAACCATAGTGTAGTTGTGTTCTTCCTATGACAATTTCCGACTAGCAAAGTAGACCAAATGATTTAAATTGCCTTAATCAAGTTGCGTTAGTACTACACCTAGAAATGCATGTAGCATCCAAATGCACGTGGAATTCAATACACTAGTTCAAGAATACCAAGATTGAATCACATGCTCGCTTCCCCTTCAAAATGTTGAATCGAGTCTCATAGTAAGTAGCCCATATGAAACTTCCAAACTTCTTCAATAGCTTCTCTGTTGGCTTTGTTATGGTAGCATAGGTGTTGATAAACCTTTGATAATACCCTATATCGCCTAGTGTAGACCGCAACATATGCACATTAGTAGTAGGCAAATTCACAATAATAGCAATTTAAGTAGAACCAACAAGAACACCATCTCTACATACAATGTGCCACAAGAAGTTGTCGAAAAGAATACAAAAAATGCACTTCTTCCAATTCAACGACAAATTTAAACTATCAGCATCACCCAAACATACACCGCAACATGACTATGTGATCTTTGAGTACACCGTAAACTACCCAATCATCTAAATAGACCTCCAAAAACATGTGAATCTCTTCTTTCACTATTTGAATAACTATCCTAGAGAACACAACAAGGGCCTTCTTAAGTCCGAAAGGCATGACGTTCTAAGCAAAAGAACGCCATTCCATAGCAAAAGTTGTCTTCTTCTTCTCTTCCTCTGCTATCCTGACCTGATGGTAGCCTGAAACCCATCAGTGAAGGAATAAGCTTCCTTACCCACAACATGGTCAAGCCTCATCACTGAATGGTGTAGGGAAAGTGTAACAAACATAAATACACATACTAATAATAATAATAATAATAAATAGCCAAAGGTCACATGTCTAACATGCATGTCTATTCAAGTATGTGACCATTCAATGCATATTTATACATAGCATCACATGCTATTTTAATCAATTTCTCGTATCAATCACTTTTTATTATTCAATACATTATATTTATCCTATATGGATTTCTCATTGTTGTCCTATTTAATTTGGATATTCCATATATGAACCACTTTGGTTCATTACATTGGTATCAAAGCCCAACTTGGGCCAATTTCGTGGGGTCACTCCTGCTTAACCTTTGGTCAAAATTTCATTGTCATTGGCAAATAAAACCACTAGCTCTTGGCAAAAAAATTACCAAACACCAAACAATCATTCCGACGTAAGGAAAATCTAAAGGAAGATAGCACTAGAAAACGAGGGTCAATAAAGACCAAGAGTAGAATCAATATCAGGAAGATCATTCTGTTGTCAAGCAATTATAGCAATTACCTAACAATTACAATTGAGGAACAACCACCACATGCTTACAATTGTGCAAAACAAGAGTTCTAGACAAGGCATATGCACCATTAGAGAAATCTGATTAACACTATAATGCAATTAAGGATGAATATAATTGTGAGTGCAATTAAGGACAAATCAAGTAACCTCCAAATATCAAATAGATCAAGGAAAACCTTGTGGCCAAAGAATATTGTGGAATAGTCGCTATATAGCCACAACAAAAATGAACTGAAGTCAACACGATCATCAAACTAAAGATTGACATCCATTCATTAGCAAACAATACAAAGTAGAAAGATTTCGAAGAAAATTTTCAAGATCATCAGTAAGCAAGCCACTATTCCATCAATCATCGTTGCTACATTTGATTACAGTCACCACCAAAATATTTAGTATTAGGGAAGTGGTGGCAACGTAAAACAAATCATCCATTGAAGGTATAGCATCATAGCAACCACTTCACATCATCCAACGAAAAAATGTGCCATATAGTGAAGGAAACATTAAGAGTTTAGTTGCCTTATCTCTTTTGTTCCATTGTGTGGGTATTTCCATTAGAGGGAAAACCAATCAAATGGCTAAAAAACTATAAAACGACATGCTAATTACATCTATAGAGATCTGCCCAACTTATACGAAACAAATTGCAATTACCGAAAGAAATCACACACATTAGCTTGTTTGTCGTTGTGCTTATGTGATTAACAAAGTTTTGTCTATGAGTACAAGATGATCTACATAGGGTGTCCTGTGAGGGTTCAAGAAGTAATAGGTTTATGCCATAATACCCACCCTAGCGGGAATTCCAAAGTCGCGACGGTTCAGACAATACCTTGCTCCAAAGTCAAAGATAAGTGTCTCGAAAAATTGGGAGTTGAATGATACAACATAGATAGATATTAAAGTATCATATATTATTTATATATAAGGTGAGAGTGCCCACCTAAGTTCCAATTCAATTTTTGGTACGAATGCACTAAAACAGCTATAGGTCAATTAACACAAGAAGTGGTAAGGTATATTATAAGAAGGAAAATGTAGCCTAAAAAGAAAAAATTAAAGATCTTGAAGGTATGAAAAAATCAAAGAAAACAAATTCTAATTTGCAAGCCAAGGATAAAACGCCATTTCTACAAGATGTTGCAACCCAATGTGACCAAGAATCACAAGAGAAGCAAGATGCCAAGAAAAAATTCAACAAGAACTTATCAAAGAAAGATGAAGAAAATTCTCTCTTAAGGGATCTTAATCAAAGGTTGCTTACACAATTCAAAGAACTAAAGGATGAGAAGCACAATAAAAAATTAGAACATCCAAATCAAGATCTTGAAAATAAAGTCAACAAGAAACTTATTAAGAAAAGATGAAGAAATTTCTTCCCTAAGGAATCATAATCAAAACCTACTTGCACAATAATTAAAAAACTAGGAAAAGACACAACAGAAGAAACAAGTCATCGACAAGGAAACAATAACAGATTTAGTTGAAGTAGGGAAGTTTCCCATGGTTAAAATTCCAACCATGTATAAGGGAACTATCACATATGCAATCAAAGTTGACAAATCGAGTGATAATTTACCTATAGTTGAGAAGCCATCAATCGATAAGAAGACACTTACCAAACCAATTACAGTGGAAGGTCCATCTATTGCAACTAACAATCCTAGTATATTAGAGGGAAGTTCAAATATAAAACCCTATTGCCACCCAAATCACAAAATTCGTTGCACAAATCAAAAATTAGTGCACATTTTGGAACACTAGAATGCCAATTCAACTCATTTCCAAAGGAATAACAAGAATTGCAATAGAAGAAGTGTGAATATTAACGAGAATTTCAATGGAATAACATATATGAACCACTTTGGTTCATCATTATAGAAAGGGTCATGAACAAAAATAGCATTCAAACCATTGAAATCCACACAGACGTGAATCCCTTCTCCTACCTTTTTATCTTTGATTACAACTGGACTTATCCACACTAATTCTTCGACGGGTGAAATTAAGCCAACAATTAGCATTTTGTCAATTTCCTCTTTTACCCTCTACTTCACCTGAGAATTCAACCTGTAAGGCTACTTCTTGATGGGCTTGGCATCAGGCTTCAATTTGATTTCATCTCACCCGACCTTCCTTCGATTCCCTTCATCAATATAAAACTTTGTGGAAATAGATCCTCGTATTCTTTACGAAGGGCCACCACCTCAGAAACAATCTACTCGCTTCAGCAATCCCCTACTGAAGCAATTTTGGACTGTGCCAATGTTTAACTTCTGTGGTTTTAGGGTTTCCTAATAAATTTTGGCACCTTTATCATCTTCAGCCTCCTTCACAGCTCGCTCACCCACTGTTTCTTTAAAATTAAAGTGGGAGAACTCCTCAATGTTATCCTCATCATCATTATTCTGCTCAATCTTGTGGAAACATGGCAATTCTTCGAGTTCCCTCTATGAGAATCGATACCTCATAGCAAGTTGTACTTCCTCCCAATTTGTTAAGTTCTCCTTATGTGTAGTCCACCATTGGGCTATAGTAGCCTTCAACACAACATCTAAGGCAAGAATTAACTTGTCTTTTGCAACCTTATGCTCTATCTAATCTAAGAAGCCCTTCACATTGTTGGTGTCACTATAGACAGGAGGGTCTCTTACTCATACACCAAACCATTACACTACCTAAATTGCTATTGCAACACCTACAGGGTAGTTTATAGTTGCATTCTTGCCAATTCTGCATAACCTCTTTGGAAGTCGTATCAAAGGAGCAAATACTCCTAAAACTAACAACACCATCAACAGTGGGATTAACAGACTCATCCTCCATCCCAATTGTTAAGTTATAGATTTGCTCAACCATAGACCCATCAAAAACATCATTGGTGGGTTAAGTATATCACGGTCAATGATATAGGTCGAGAGGCCGCACCACTTTTGTGGCTAAGTCACTTGACACGAGGACATGGGACACGGAGGACATGGAAATATGAGTATCCGACATGGGCACGGCGACCCCCAGAAACAGGACACGGAGGACACGTTTATATATATATATATATATATATATATATATATATATATATACTAAAATTTAAATTATGAATTACACATACAAAAATGAAATAATTAAATTGTAAACATTTACATGATGATGATACAAATTCAATCATACAACTTGTACTAACTTAGTAACTACTAAGTTACTAACTTACTAACATAAATGATGACATTGTCAATTCAACACTGTTGTCCAAACCCATATCATCAGGAAACACATCCCACATCTTTGTCTTTCCCTTCAACCACTCTTCTCTATGCCCAGTGCCTGCATATAAGACAGAGGTCGGTGTGCACATACACCACTAAGTCACTTGACATGATGACAAAGAGAAGAGTTCAACAGAAGAGTTTATACTTGAGAGAAGGGTACATTTTTACTGGGGTCCTGACAGAAGAGTTCAACAATCAATGCCACCAACAACGAGGTACATAAAGGGCTTGATGCCCTTGATTAAATGCCAGTTCTATACCCTCATACATGATAGAATCCAGTGGAAACATTGCAATCCTGCCAATCTTGAAATCCTGAAAACCGTTAAGTCTATTGAATTTTGAATGGGACCTAAAATTCTACTTTCTCCATATGAAGTTCAATGAGGTTGGAACCACTCTCAAACATCCTGAAACAATTAATGGTATTGTTAAAATTTTAAATAAAAGGATGAAAATGAAAGATAAAGGAGAATGTCACTTTTACTTTAAGAATTTAATATTACCATTAATTACTAGGGTGGGTGAAATGGAGGGGGTGGGGACCTCTTTAAATAGCATTAGTAAGGACAAATAACCCTTAGCTGCACATCGAAACACCTCACAGTGGCAACTTGCATGAGAAAGCATGAGTCAGAATCCTTTTTTGAGCAAGACACGCATGTCCTGTTAACATGACACGTTCTAAACAAGTGTCAGACACGAATTAGGTCGAATCGTGTTCGACACACTGGACACACAACACGGCGGAGGGTTTGAACGTGTCATGTGACTTAGGAGAGCGGGGTATGGATCCTTTTCATCCATGATCTCTATAACTTCAAAGTCCACAATTATATTCATCCTTGCCAAGTTAAATTCCACATTCCAACCTCCAATTGGGAAAATCCTATATCGGTTAGCCAAACACAATTGGATAGATAAATAAACCAAGTAGGGTTTGCCCATCATTTCCCAACACTTCTTGAATAAAATATTGGCATTAGATTAAAGATCTAACATAACATCCTTCACTTTAGATACTATGATCTAGGCATCCAATTGAAACTCTCATATCGTTTGGACCCTCTTTTTTTAACCTACCCTTAGGTAGGGTCGTGTCTCCCAAGGAAGGGGTGTTAATGACAAGCGTTTCATCTTCTCCTCTCTTAACCATTTGCTTGAATTTTCCAGGCAATGTGCAACCTCCAAGTTAAGTGCCCATATTCCTACGTTGTTAAAATTGTAGTGGAGAGAAGGTGTCTACCTATGTTCTTGTATTCTAGAGCATAAGGGGGACATTAAACACCCAAGTGGACTCTTTATTAATCTTGCCTAAGTTTAACTTAGGAAAGTATGATAAGTTATGTTATAATTTGTCATTGACTTTATTGGCCTATTTTTCTAAGGTTTTCTTGGAAAATAATTTAAGTTGTTAGTTAAATGTTATGATCCCAATGACGAGATAAGATCAAATGTGAATCATTGATCTCTTTAGAAGAATCTAGAGAAAGGTCAATTCAAGAATAGGGTGAGGGCACAAGCTATTGTATTCTATTGTGATCATCTTTGAAGGGTGATTGAGAGAGAAAGGAGGGGGCGTAGGGGTTTACCCAAGAAGCCAATTTTTTTGCAGATTTGTGAGAGCAGGACATCGACTTAGAGGGGGCTTGTTTCCAGTTTAGAGAGCTACTTTTGTTGGGCCGATTCACCTGCGCATAAGCAGGGGCCGTGAGGGCTGGAGTTGCACTATACAGGGGTCAAGAGAGTACCGTACAGGGTCGATCTTGATAGTAGAAGTGTGTTGGATTGTAGTCGACAGTACAAAGGTCAGGAGAGGCACTTTGAGAAGGGTTCTCGAGGTTGAAACATTCCAGATCTGTTGTAAGATAAATTTCTGAGTTGTATCTTGTATTATTGTTGTTGATATTTGCTCAAGAAAAGAAGAATAAAGCCCTCCTTTGTTGGTTTTCCCCGGAGTTGGGGTTTCCAGGGTATATCTTGTGTCTTGTTGTGTTTAGCTATTTATTTTTCGTTGTGCATTGAATATATACTCAGCTATGTAATCATAGTATAGATCTGAATTTTATTTCTGCAATAAGATTTAAATTTTCTGGGTTAAAATCTATTGAGCTAGATTACCTCTTTGCTAGGTATCAAAACTTTTACACATGCAAACAAATGCCTTAAATAGATCATAGATCAATTCCATCAAGCCTTCCTCCTTATTTGAAATATAATCATAGTATAGATCTGAATTTTATTTCTGCAGTTAGATTTAAATTTTCTAGGTTAAAATCTATTGAGCTAGATTACCTCTTTGTTGGGTATCAAAACTTTTACACATGCAAACAAATGCCTTAAATAGATCATAGATCAATTCCATCAAGCCTTCCTCATTATTTGAAATAGGTTCAAGTCCAGGACTCCTTTCTTCCACCACTAGCCTCGAAAAATAAATCTAGGTTGCAACAACAACACTTTAGGTAGCAAAAGAGGTTGCATTTTGCATCATCCTTAGGGTTTCCAGGAAGAATCCCTTATGTTTCACTACATCAAAACTGAGAGCAACAATAACTACTTTCCTAATCTAATAAGGCATCTTGACTCGAACATCCTCCTATGCGAGCTACCCCATGCATCGCAACATTAATTCCTTGTCCTGTGACCTCTCCAAGAAGCCTAGGTTCAAAGTTCACAAAATTCGAAATTCTCATCCTTGCTCAAGCCTCCCACTTCTCGATCAAGTGGGGAAATCTTTAGTAGCATGATCAACTACCCTGCAATGGTTGCATCTCGGCCTCCTAGCATGGGGACAATCCCTTAAGATGTGTCCCACCTCGTCACAATCATAACAACAAATGGGGCTCGTCCTACCACCAATCTTACCTCCTCTATATCTCCCTCCACGTCCATGACCTCCCCTTATATTATTAATATGGCTTTCCTCCCCTTGAAAGGAAGTGTTCTCAAACCTTTCAGCCAAACCTTGCAAAGCCCTACAATTCTCCATACTATGAGTGTTAGGGACCTATTGCCATCCTAATACACACTTGCAAACGTGAGCTAAGTTCGGCTCACTTAGTGTGTCCTTGAAGGCACAATGCCTAGGTTCAAAGCCCACGCTGTCACTTTGACTTGAACCTCTTCCGTCTAGGCTTACTCTTAGGGAAGCCAAGGGGGGTAGACCGTAGTTCCTAGATGGAACTAACGTTATGTTCTAAGAGTTGATTTTAATTGGTTAAAGGTTGGGGGAAGTCTAACCTATGATGCAAAGGCGGCAATGCAAGATGCAACAATCTACTTATGTCAAGCAAATCCTTTCTTAAGACAACTAAGACTAGTGCCTAAGATTGGGCAAGGGGTCAACTAAATGTAAGGGTGTTTAATTACAAGTAAGATTACAAAGATTATCAAGATACACTTATGCTACAGCAAGGTTAGATACTTACAAAGAAAGAATGCTAGTTACACAATATTACAATGTGAGATACAAATTTACAATAGAACAAGCTAACCATGTGTGTTCAAATGTGCAGGAAGATGGAGACAATCAAGACGTGAGCATCATCAACACATTAAGCCTAAGCATGCCCCAATAGCACTTACTCTATTGGACTGCTCCTCAATGGCAACATCAACACTCAAAATTCACAAGGACACTTAGAAGATATAGAAGCTTTAAACAAAAGTGTTCCACAATAGTTATGACACTTAGTTAATTAACCACAAAGCATTACTTGTATATGAGATTTGAAGATTATACTTGCAAGTATTAAACCTTAAGATATGCCAATTTAAACCAAGGTTAATATTTGCTTAGTGAGTAACGGGTTTTTAAGATTTGAAAGATTTTAATTACCCTAACTAAGTGTTTGACCAAAAACCTCCTCCCCCAATTACCAAATGGTTGTTGGATGCTCAAGAAGTGAGGCAACGAGGCCTACCCTAGCTTCACAGGTTAACCCTAAAGAACCGAGTACTCCCGGAAAGGACGTAGCACACGTGAAACCGTCCCCGGCCTAGCACCTTTCGTTGCCTTCCTCAATCCCCGTTTTAGATGGCGAAGATGGTGGTTTTAGGTACCCTATTAAGTCTATTAAGTTTATAGATCAATTGGTTAGGTTTTTAGATGGATTAGAGAGTGTTTTAATGACTTTTAGTTGCCTTAAAATGGTGATTTTATGTCAAAACCGACACTTTATGCAGCTTATAAAGATGTGTTATTAAGCATGAAATTGAAGCAAATTAACACATGTAAAGCATGTGAAGATAGAGCTGAAATAAAGCTTTAATGCATCACCAATAGTTAAGCTACAACATGAAAAGCTTGTAAAGAATGCTAATGAACAAGGGCAAGAACAGCTTGCCAAAGAAAAAGAGAGAAACTCAAGCTTATTAACACTTATCTTATGATTGTTAAAGCATTAAGAGAGAATGTTAAATGTGAAGAATAAAGCTTAAGCTTTAGATGTGTGCTTACACTATCAACATATCCAACAACACATTAACTTAAGTGATGGCAAATGGCCTTAAGTATGAGATAGCATGAAAGATAAAACCACTTATTATACCATCAACGCATTAAACTATTTAGTGTTGGATTATAGCATGTGAAAATGAAATAGAACTTGAGATAGCCTTAAAACATGCAAAATGGATTATAGCAAGTAGATTATGCCCCAAGGGCTTAAGCTAAGGACTAATGTGTGAATGAGACCTAGATCTAGATAATTTTAACCATTAAAGCATGAATAGACCATTAGCACATTGTTACCCTAGCCTTACAATTTTGGGGATGTCTCTCCCAAGGTGTAGGCAATTATTAAGATTAGAAATAACTTGGAAAGAGAAAGAGAGGCAATAAACAAACCACTCAATGGCACAAGGTGGAGGCAAGCCTACCTTTATTGTGCCAAAGGGGGTTGAGAAGAAAGCAAGCAACAATACTATTAACAAAATGCTTACTAACCCCACGTCCTAGCCTTGGAAGACGATTTTGAAGTGAAAAACTTGAAAGTAGATCTAGCCCTAAGCTCACACACGGGAGGTAGGCCGTACCAATTCTCCTCCCAAGCTATGAGCCACAAAAATGACTAAAAAAGAATAGATCTATGCACAAGAAGCTAGAAAATTGAAGAGAAAGGTTGAGATTTGTTACCCACTTGAAGAGAAGGGTCTTGGAGTGTTGTGTGGCTGATTTTGGGCAACATAACCCCCTCAACCTGTTAAGAACCTACAAAAACCAGCAATCTATGCTTGCTGGAAAAGCTACACACAACAATATAGATGAAGAAAAAATTTTGTTTTAGGGCAGAAATTTTTCACATAAAAAATTTTATGGAAAAAGTAGCTTTAGATGACCATTCTGTGATGTTAAGCTAGCTGAAATATTATATGAAATGGACAACAAGAAAAGAGTGAGTAAAGAAGGAGAAAAGAAGGAGTTTGAGTGAGCTTTGAGGGAGGACTCTTCCTTGAGGCAATCCCAACAAAACCCTAGAAGCAAACCTGCAAAACTTCAACACATGTGATGCATACAAGTAGATAATATGGCTGAATATGCTAACAAATGAAATACTTGCACCCTATTAGCAAACCCACATATATAGATCAACAAGAATACTCGTTGTATAATCTACCCAAGTAAAACACTTTACCCAAGAATCTACTCTATGCAACCCAAGATGCCAAATCCACAATATTACCTCATATGTAAGCAAGAGACAAGAATACTCGTTGTTCTTCCAAATCCTCCAAAGTTTCTCTTTATTACTCAAGGAAAAATCTTGGAATAAATATTTGCTCCAAAACCCTCAAGAGCAAAAGAATGGATGCAAGATGGAAAAGAAAGAGAGAGATGAAATAGAAATCAAGTAGCATAACAATAGCTCAAGATATGGTGAGAAATGAGTGAGGGAGAGGTTCTATTTATACTTGGGAAGGCAAAGCTACCTCTCTTGGATGAGTTACAAGTGTTACACATCAAAGAAAAGTCACTTTTAGGGTTTTGGTAAGTTAGGGTTTTGGCATGGATGGATGAAGTGGAAATGAGTTGGAGTGAGTTAGCAAGGTTTTGACAAGTTAAATGATGAGTTGTAGGGTCTAGGGAAGCACACCAAGGGATAGCATAAGTCTCCCATTAATTTTTTTATTATTTTTTCACTTTTTGAAAACTTTCTAGAAGGGTTTCACTTTTTGAAAACTTTCTAGAAGGGAGGCACACCACTCTAGGAAAAGTGACGTTTTTGCTTAATGGCTAGGTGAGGGGGTGATGTGAGGGTTGGAAAAGGTTAGGAAAAATCTCTCTCACATTTTCCATCATTACTTTCATCCATTTGCTTAAAATTACAAAAATGACATTTTTCCTATGTCATGACTTAGCAATTAAAATTGTTGTTTTTTACTGACTGGCACTCCTAGTGGACAAACACCTAGCAAAAGTTGTCTAACTGAGCTGAAACTTGGTCCAAGGGTGTAGGGGGTGCCTTTCCATTTCTTTTGAGCACAAATACCCCTATCAAAAACCCAGTTTTTACAATATTTGCTCAAAAATAATTAATTAATTAAACTTCCAAACTTAGGAAAATTTAATTAAATTTAATTAATTAAAAAAACTTATCTAGACTCATCGGAATTCCGCGAAACTTTCTAAGATGTCACACATGGTCATTTACATCATTCCTAAACAATAGTTACTAGAAGATAACCGCATTAGAACGTCTTTCACCACTTTGGAGGAATTATTGTTGGTGGGAGGGAAAAACTCAAGGGAAATTAATTAAGGCTGAAAAGCCCAATTAATAACCTGAGGATAAAAAACCCTCGATGAAAGGAACTCCCCTAATGAAGAAATCCCAAGGTAACTGACCTAACTATGACCCATGCAGACCTATTACATTATTAACCCACGCAGGGGTGCAGAAATTCCGTTTACAAAAATATGTGTTGGAGGCAGAAATTGCCCAATAGAACCAAACTGTCTTCGACATATTAGCATCTGTTGATGCATATCTTCATGGCACATGGATTTGACCCCCTAGTTGAATAGGCAGTCAACAGGACCTACAAAACTCACAATACATAGTGACATAAGCAGAAGACTACTTTGATAGCAACTAGCAATGTTTGCAAATGGTGGCCCTACACCCTACATATTTCACAATAATCTCCCAAAGGCATACCAAGGAAAGGGCTCTATGAGGGATAATGCACAACCCCTCCTCTCAACGATGGACATTCATTAGCATGATGATGTTTTCTCCCTGTTATCGCACAAGTTGTAGGTTGGGCAACGCCCGACCCAACCACAAATTGGCAACAACTTGGAAAGCACCTACCCACTATCACCTTAGGCAAGTGTTCCCGTCACTTTAGAGGTGAGGTAGTCACCTCAAAGGGGGAATCCCGGTGACCCTAGAGGGGATTGAGATGGAAAATGAAATGTATGAATGGGTGCCCCTCAAGATCAATTCTAAATGGTAGAGGGAACTTGGAAATGAGTCTAGGGAAAGGCTTAGGGTTGCCAATGCTTTGAGTGATCTGCTGAGAGAAGAATACCTGCCCGAGACATAATGAAAACCAAGTGTATAATGCACTATGTTAGGTGGACAAGCAAGTTAAGCTTGTTGTCCCTAATTGCAGCAATAATCAATGATATATATCAGCATATAAAAGATAATAAAGGCTGTAAAATAAATGCTAAAAGTCCAATTGAATAAACAAGAGACAAGCTAGTAAAGACTAGTTCAACTCAACAATGATAGAGTAAGACTTTAGCACAAAAGCAAGGCTGTCACAAAAAGCTTACTGCAGAGATATTTATCAGCCTTATGGCTGTAGCAAACCAAGCCTTATAACAGAAAAATCAGCCAATGAAAATCACCTCAAACTAGCTCAAAAAGTGTGCTAGGGTTAGTAGTTTGTTAGGGCAAAGTTATAGCCAATTCCTAGGGTTAGTTTAGGAGTTATCTAGGGTTAGAGGGTTAGTTTTGTAATAGCAGCAAGTTATAGTGGGTGAAAGAGGACGCCTCAATGAGGCAAGATAGCCTAGGGCTCAAGGAACAATGTCCAAGTGAGAGAACTTCAAAACATCAACTTTTCACGTTTACCAATGCAACGTTTTATTTCTCCAATGCAACAACTAGTGCCTTTGATTATGGGTTAATGGGGTCAAAAGAAAAGAGCTAAAGCTACTACCTCCTTGGGGGTATAAATCATCTTATTCCCCAAGGCAAGTAACCTAGCTAGGGTTTAAAACTAAGGGATGTATGCTCTTATACTTCCTTAGCAAACCCTTGCAAACAATTATTCTAGGCTTAAAAAATTATGGTGGAGCTAGAGTAGGGGTGTATGCACTTATACTTCCCACTTAGCTTTAGCAAAATCTACCTTAAGCTTGAATTACAAATGATAGCAACAAGTAAAAGCCTTACCAATCCAAATAGCAACAAGATAAACCATGGCATGCAAAGATAACCACCACAATAGCTAGAAAATGACCTCCAAGAGCTAGCGCATCATCATCATGTACTCCATAACCAAAGAAACACCATACCATAGCAGAAGATAACAAAAAGCCTCAAGGGTAGTGAAAATTTCAGTCCTCTACTTCTCACAATGGGAGAGTTATGATTCGAAATGAGATCTTATGATCTCTATTTATACAAAATGTCTATCGCATAGTAGGGTAAAACATAAGATAAGGGGTCCACAACCCTTATCTTACCCCTTGCAACAAAATAATATTAAACAATTCATCTTAAAATTAACTTTTACACAAAAGAAACCTTAGAATAAGATGACGTCACCCCTTTAGGGGACGTTTTGGCACTTTGAAGAAGTCGTTGGAGTAGTAGATGCATGGCTAGGCCTCCAAAGGCCACTTGCCACTTGTCTTCAAACCTCCTTCCTTCAAAACGTGCCACATGTCATCAAACAACACCTTCACCACCAAACCCTAGCCCTTTAGGTGACGTCAAGCTTCCAAAAGTGATGTTTTGCCTCTCCTAGGAAAAACGTTTGGCATGTGAGGGCTAGGTCATGTCACCCATGATGCCTTCTAGGCCTCCAAAGGCAAGTCATCGTGATACGGCGTGTAGGCCCTTGGCATCCAACCTGTGGGCTTCAATCCCCGTGGAAGCCCAAGCTAGGCTTGTTCTTCCAAAACTGTCCACCAGCTAGGTCCTGCAAAGACAAATAAGCACGCCCTCCAAGGATCTCAAGTCAAAATATCATGGTGAGTAAATCAAATCAATAAATGAGCCACCTAAGCATGTGCATCAAAGACTACCCGGTCAAACAAGCAAATGCTCAAAGACATTATGCAACTTGGCAAGCTTGGATATGGGACGGTTGACGAGGTGTCCTATTGGGCAGATCTTTCCCTAGGTCAAGGAGTGTTTCCCAAGTGATCCCTCTCTAAGCCATGTGAAATAGATGAAGTGGTTATGGATCAAGACTCACTGGGCATGGGGTTCATGACATACAAGGGGTTGTAGTGTCTCATTCATGGGTGCCTTTGTAAAGGGTGTGTGGCACCTTCGTTTGCAATGCACTTTTTCCAAGCCCATCCTCTTTCCATTCTTTGTTTCTTTCATGTTTTAAAGGACAAGTTGAAGGCCATTGTCCTGGCGTGGTGTCCAGATAATGACAGTGTCACTCACAAATACCTTGCAGAAATTGTAAGGTTGGCTCGTGACGAGACCACCTTTCTCTCAGTTGTGTAACTGAGAGCCACTACCCTAGCTTGGTGACCAGATGATGGTAATGTCATACCACTAGATACCCATGATCATGATAGGTCGACTCGTGATGAGACCTCCTAACCTCCAACTAACCCCTTAAGCATTCGCTATCATTTATTATTGTGGGTCCCCCTTTCTTACAGAGAAGCGTTTTATTGCTTTCTCAGGGGATCCCTGGGGGAAGCATCTGGAAGGTCTATATATAGGCTTTTATCTTTTTAGCCAACAGCAATCCCTCTGGGCCTTCAGCCCCTTCTTCCCATGGAATGAGGGACAACACCTTCTTGGGTCAATACACCCTAAAATCCCAAGAGACAAGGAAATGGGGGGTTTTAGGTGATGGAAAGTGGTAAGTATGGCTGGGAACAATATGATGGCTCTTCAAGGGAGTTCCTAGTAGTAAACCCATTCCCGAGGAAGACCTCTTACTAGGGCACAATGTCAACCACCAAGGTGAAACAGGGCAAAAGGCATAATGTCCAAGCATATGTCATGAAATCTAAAACAATCTAAGATACAAAATGCCTCAAATATTGAAATGACATTCACCATAATACCTGACTTGTACCTCATGGAGCAAGGCCCAGTGCCTTTCGAAAGTCAACTGGTGTGCTGGATGTGCTGACAAATGGATCAAAAGTGGTGACGGAGTTAATTTATATATTTGCTCTATCAAGGCAAACAATTCAATCCAAAACTATGTCGATTTCACTGTCAAGCTAGACAGAATCATCAAAGTGTGACTAGGGTATCCAGCGATTGATGCAATTTGCATGTTTTGTACGAGGCCTCTCTCTAGTTTGTGATCATTTATTGCAGTAGTGGAATCCAACTCAAGGGGAGTAATCCCGTGACAAACCATTCTTTGTGTTGTGTGTCATAGATTCAGTGGGTTAACAAAAACATATGATCCCAAAACCGCTTATCATACTCCCAAGAAGATTCCCCAACAATTTGATTAATATCCTTCAATTCAATAATACTGTACTGCTCTATGTTGGATTTTGAAATTCTATAAAAAGTTTTGTTTTACATCATCTAAATGTTTGCACTACACCTTGCAGTGTGCTTTGTACAAACTTCATGTACCCTTTCTTACTCTCTTTTCTACTCCTTTCACTCTTTAATTGTATCTCTATATTTTGTAGCTTTCACTCCCACATTATGTTTGTGACTAGTTGCATTCTCTAGTCCCATTGACCTACTCTTCTCATCACTTGTGGACATTAATAAAATCATCTTATCTTATCTAAGGGGTTTCGTCATCATTTCTAATGAATAATTCCAGAAGACATCATTTCTAATGAATAATTCCAGAAGAACGAGGCAGTGGCACTACAAGTATTAAAATTCAAGGTAAGCATATAGAAATTTGCTCTAAATCTATCCAAAATCCTCTTTGTTAATTTACAATTATATAAAAAATGTATCACCATGAGCCTTGGCCTTAGAATTGTTGATCACGAACTGATATAATTCTGCTTTCATAAATTGATGAAGTGTCGAGGAAGGAAAACTCCCTATGGGATCCACACTTGAATTGTATTTATTTAAACTTCAAAGTGTAATTACAAAAGAAATTCCCTATGGAACAACTGCAATGAATCTATTGAAAGTGTGGTTGAGAAGAAAATCCCCATAGGATTGAAGCTTAAATTAAACTCAGTAAATGCATCACTCCAGATGTGAAAAAAACCCGGGATACCCAAGCATAACCACGATACATTCCCCGTTTTTTTTACTTTTCACTTTTTCTGTTACAATAAATAAGGGTGATGATAAACATATCAACTTGGCAGAGACATTAAAAATGTGTGGACTTCTTTTGCATAATAGTGGCAATGAGCGTCTATTAGCACTGACCATGTGGACTTTTGCCACATGGGGTTTTGTCTTTGGGTATAGTTCATGCTCTCACTCACAGTTACTGGTATAAGTAATGCACCAACAATTTCCCCTTGGAGTCTCAGTACGTCACATTACATGCTAAATTGCTCATCTTTAGTGTATATGAAGTTATTGCAAGGTTAAGTGAGACCAAACCACAATAGAAAATAGGTTAAGTCAACAATACTCTGCAAAGCATATGTCATATATTACCAGGCTGAGATCTGCATGCCATCAAAGGAAACAATACATTTCTGACATTATTGCAACTCTGTTTGCAGTAATACCAGGACTTTTATTATCTTCTGTACACATGATCTTTTTTCTATGTTATACAAAATCATAAATGTAGTATTTCAAAAAATATAGAAGAAGAAGAAGATATTTCAGAGCTCGTCCAAGGGCTCCTGTCTATATGAGATATTTTCAGGAATATAGAGGAGGTGTCTGAATCATTTGTGATGCAAAAAGATTATTTCATAATGTGGAGAGATTGGCCAGAAAGATATTAATCATGTCAACAAGAAGAGACCTTTCAATGTTAAAAACCAGCTTCAGGCCGTTTTTATCACACTAGTGCCATAATGGAGGACGCCAAATCCATCAAGAATGTCTAATTTAGGAAACGAGACATAGAAAGTTTTTTATTAATCTCCTCTAGAATTATTTGCACGATGCTCTTCCCCCAAGGCCACCCCCACCCAAACAGAAAAGGAAAACTGTATAACCTAAAGTTTTTATTTATAAATTATAATAGACATTCGAAACTTTAAAAAATAAAGATAGAAATGCTTGCGTAGCAAAAAGTAGAAGACTTTCAATTCCAAGTCAGGGTTAGACAGTTACCCCAAAATAAAGTACATGAAAAGTGCAGTGAAAAATAGCTTTGTTTGATTAAGCATTGTAAAGGTAAGGGAGTCCAGATTTCGATAAGAAAGCTGCAACAAGCTATTCTGCAGAGCATAAATAGCTGCTGGAAGACCTGAAGCTGTCAATGAACCTATAAAAGTCCACTCTTCGCTAAGTCTGCCCAAGCTGCCTTCTTTTACCATGAGTATGAAAGCACATAGAACCTAAACATTGCCAGAAGGCACAAAGAAACATGGACAGAGTTTACATTATCAGTTTACAAATGTAATAAAACAGATAAAGTAGAGATCATGAGTCAATAAAAATAAAACATGACAGAAGATAAAGACAGAATCAACTAAGAAGAAGACACCTATAATACCTTTGCACACTCACAAATCAGTACAGAAGAAGTCACAGTTACTCCTTTCCTGTAAATCAAATTCATATAAAAATGAACAATAAACAATATTAGAATAAGGGATTTAAGATTCACACTAAAAGTATCGAAAATATTTTGATCCAAAATTCGGGAGATATCTGCTTTTTCATTGATGGAATTAGATTCTATTAGATTGTTCCACTACTTTTCATCTATATCCAGATCACCAAAGAAAAAGCACAGAAGCATAAGTCCAGACACCTCAATAAAGGTTTGCCAATTTGTCTAGTTGTTATGCACCCAAAGCAATTTCAATCTTAGTATAATAGAGTAGTGCTCATCAAGAGAAAAATAAATTCTGTTAGGAGAACCTACGATACTTGGGATAGAGCAGCATGCACATAGCACACAAAATCGGAAATGCTTCAAAATGACAGCCTAACATCGAGATTTGGTAACCAGGGCACCTTAAGCTCGTAGAACTAAATGGGGACCTATTACAAAATTGGTGCCAAGACAAAACATCTCAAAGAATAACTCACAACAGGCAGAATGCAAAAATAAGATAACCATCCAATTTTTCCCAGAATATGTCCAAAAATTACTTATGAGGTCCAAAGAGAAGTAAGACTTGGCTTGATTGAAACTTGCAACGGAACTGTAGCAGAGCAGAAGGTATGCCCTACTATCAGAGCAGAAGGTATGCAGAGGGGATCCAGCTACTTCCAAAGCACGTCCAGGACCTCTCAATGTCAAAAACACCAAGGTTGAAGAAAACTTCAAGAATGAGGGTAACACTTCATTATTGTAGAAAACCATTAATAAATGCATGGTATCGGAAAACTCAAGCTAGTATCATGCCAAACCATAATTAAAAGAATTTTAGGACCATTAGGAGACAAGAACGCAATCAAATTGCAAAACTCCAAAGGTAAAATAAAGAGAATGAGCCCCTTTCAACCTCAAAACTTCCTATCAGTATCAATCCATACAAGCAGACTCCACGTGCATAGTAGATGAAGAAGAAAAGAAAAGAGGTTAGAGATTGGAAGTTATTAGATTTTATATCCTTTTTAACCCCAGCTTACTCTTTTCCATTATTCTTATAGCTTATATGTCCACTTGAAATCTCCAAAGTTTTGAAAACTCACACACAATTCAATCTCAGAAAAATCATACACTAGATGAGGAAATTTCACTCAAACATAACTAGATAGACATATTTTTTAGTATGTGGCAATAGGACGATATTTTGGTGAACTTACAAATGAGCTGGTGCTTGTACGGGTAGGACCTGCCTTTTCTCTAAAGGAATCCAGTGGTACTGTTGTCATTCACCCTCGTTTTAGGGACAGATGATTTTGGAGAGTGCCCCCATCACCGGGGCCGCTGTGAGCAAAATCATGAGGGTTCAGGTCGGGTGAACCGCGACAAAAGAAATTTTGTAAGCAGTGTGGAACTCCAACACCACGGTAAGAATGCCTAATTTGAACCTGGGCCTTGCCAGCTCAAAATAAAAAACGGACTAGCTTCTAGCGAAAGCCTAACAAGTTTCTGCATGGGATGGCTTTATCTCGATACATTTGCACTTTAATACTTGATCCCGATAAACTAAATGATGTCTTTCAATCTGAAATGTTTTGAAAGAATATAGGGTTTCTTTGCACGGGAAGCTTGGTGAACCGTGAAACCTAATATTAAATTAGCTCCACAGGAATTCGGTTAATGTCTCTGTTCAGGGTAAAATTTGCAACTCGTTTGACTGAATTGAGCAGATTCTAAGAATTCAACTTATTCTTGTCGAAAACAATTTACTACTATTAATCACTTTTAACAGCAAGTGCAGATCAGCCATAAATTTAATTTTATGTTTCAGAAGTCCGTAGAAAATTTCTCGATCGCAAATTCATCACTTCAAAGGTCAAATGCTAAGAAAAATAGAAAATAAAACAGAACCAATTGTTTCTAAATAAAATAATAGCTCCCCAGTTCGAACCGCGTTAGAGATAAAAGAGTCGAACACTTTACCCGGAAAAGCGTTTAGAGAGTAACGGCTGTGCACCATATTGCAAAGTAAGCAGTGTGAGATACAGCCATATTCTGCTCTTGTGCTTTTGATGATCTTCGCTGTTTTGTTTTCCGCGTGCCCTGGATTTGACCGCCATTGATGGACCTTCACCGATCGCAGAAACAGAGAAGCGCGGAGTCGAAGAGTCTATGCGGGAGCGCTTTAAGCTTTCATCGTCACGAAAGTACACTTACGTGCGAGCCAAAACGTCATGCCTTTCTTTTGTATTATTATTATCATTTTTATATATTTGAGAAAGATTTGTTGATGTCTCCCGTTAATTTTCCCGACAATGAAGGATAATTATTATTAAGAAGTGCTATTTTTTTTAGCGTTTTTATATATTTGAGGAAGATTCGTTGATGTGTATTCTTTTTATTATTATTAAATAATATTGTTATATTTTTATTTTGTATTTTAAATTTATATGTGTAGTGTAATGTTTAATTTAATAAAACAAATATATATTTTTTGATATAATTAAAATATTGTTTTTTTTATTTTTGGTTGGTTAATATATTTTAAGTTTTATTGGTGTCTTTAAGTATTTCAATATTTGAAATTAATTACATAATCAATAAACTTGGTTATAAGTACCTAGTACCTTTTATATAAAAAATTAAGAAAAAATGTAAAAATGTCATGTGTTCTCTCATTGTTACTATCCATTTATTTCATTATTATTGTATTTCAATAAACTTGGTTATAAGTACCTAGTACCTTTTATATCAAAAATTAAGAAGAAAAAAAAAATGTCATGTGTTCTCTCATTATTACTATTCATTTATTTCATTAATATTTCATTTATGTTTTCTCTCTTTTCTTTTTTTTTTCAAATGAAAATTTTCTCATAAAATTATATTAAATAATTTTGAATACATCTTCAGTAAAGGCTCCGATTAGCACTGAAATTCCTCGGAGTAAAACAAAGTACATCCAGCTAGAAGAAACATAGCCAAAAAAAACTAGACTTCCCACGCTGATCTTAACACAAGGCTTAGAAAATGATCGGTCACAAAACCAAACCGATCCAAGAGAAAAAAACCATCCTAACAAGGATTAGAATGATAAGACAACAGAAAATCCAAAACTAGAAAGGCAAGAGGATAAATTAGAAGACTTCCACTTGGAAAGTAGGGCCAGTAGTTTCACCATCTCAAGTGTAATAGGAAATCTTGCCTTTAGGCGCCGAGAGGGCTTGCTTGGATCACTGATCGGCCTCTTCATTTGCTTCTCGGAATATGTGTTGAAAATGTAAGCCTTTGAAAGTGGAGATCAAATCTATTATTCTGCTTTTCCAGCCTTTGGTATTGAGAGTTTGGAGTTTTCCTTCCTGCTTCAACCATTGGATGACAATATTAGAGTCCCCCATAACCTGAATGTATTGAAGGTTTAACAATTTTGAAATAGTTAATGTAGCCCAAGCTCCTAAGAGTTGGGCTTTTGTGTTAGTTTCGTCTCCACAATTAAAAAACCAGCGATACGCTTGTGAGTTTGGGCATTTGATAGCACCCCCCACTCCACAGTTGAAGCCTCCAGCTGACGCAGCACCATCGAAAAAAGCTATGGCATAACCAGTCCTTCTAATTATAGAGCTACGTCTTAGTCCTTTGTCCATGCTGGTTGGCGAGAGAATATTCAGAGTTTTTAGAATCTTAAAGGTGACAGCCCAATCATTAGGCAGCAAATCTTCGAATAATGGACTGTTTCTCTCTTTCCAAATAAACCAACACGTTAAGATTGGTAGTCTTTTTGGAAGATGTTTATTCAACACCCAAGCATCCATACAATCTGAAAGTGACTGGCCTCCCCAAATGAGAGTATAATGGAAGAGCGAAGCAATTTTGCCCCAACCCAAACAAGTGAAAACGCAGTCAATGAATAAATGCTTTATATCTTCTACACTTAATCCACACAGGCAACATCTACTTGGACCAGATGTTCCTTTTTGTTGTAACATATCCCAAGTTAGAATTTTCGAATGAATAGATAAACCAAAAGAAAACATTTACCTTGTGGGGGAGTTGCCACTTCCAGAAATTTCGTTGCCATTCGAATATTACCGGGAGAGATTGAGTTGACATGAGTGCATTATAAACCTTCTTGACAGATAGTTCCGAGCTTTTTCCATCTCCATACTAGATCAGCGTATCTTCCATTAGAGGTTTTATGACTATGCCAACAACGTTTATATTATCAATGTAATCTGTCCATCCAATGGCCTGTGCTTTTGACAGATTGAGGTCGCTGCTGGTTAACCAAATGGTGGTTGTCATAGCAGGGTTCAAGGTTGTCCAAGCTTGCGCTAAAGTGTAAATACCTCTATTGTTGATATGTGAAATTAATTCGGTTGAGAGGAGAGATTTTTCTCCTAGGCCAAGGATCTTATCTTTGCCTATCAAAATGTCTTGACCAGCGCCAGGGCTCCAGCTGATCCAATTGAGGATAATAGGGACTGAGCGAACCAAGTTAGACCAACTTCGGGAGGTTGAGTTTAATAAGTGTCTCGGTTTTTTGAGCCAACTGATGAGTGGAGAGTTATGAAGATATTTATCCAATATCACACGATGCCACAGACTGTGTTGGTCTCCGGTTTTGATCATGTTTTTTTGCCTATATTACATTCCACCGACCTCCATTTATATGCCAGTACCACCCTTTTGGCCTTGTTTTGACATAGTTGACATCTCCCTACCATTCAATGGGGTTACTTAAGGTATCTTTACATTTCAAGCCATTTTATGCACTTTGATGCTTTAAATTGATATTGGAACTAATGTCGCTTGGGTTAGGTACCACTTCTATTTTTGGAACAGGATGCCGGTACCAGGGACCAACTCGTACCCGTGGAGATACCACTGGAACCGTTCAAGATCGGTGCGTTATGGACCGAATGGGAGACAGAGAGATTCGCATGACAGCTGGAGTCATCGCCCACAGGGTGCTTGAAGGCATAATGATAAAACCGGGTCGTTAATTCTTCATCGTTCACACTTCATGACACTACGTGTCACGAAGATGTGAAGTACGTTTTAAAACTTGATTCCAAGCTATTTTCGGATCGGGGGATCCGTTTGTTTTATGTATTTTTGTTTTAGACTGTTATAAACAGAAGGATTTATATAAACCCGGGATCACTCCTAAGAACGGGTTGGATTATGTTACATCGTGAACACATGTTTTTGAGTACAAACTACTGTTACGTTATGTTACCCGACTGTCATACGATCTGAGTATTTTTCTTATGAGTTAATGAAGCATGAAGTTACACCATGGTTGCATAGAATGTTATAGTCGGCTCTGGTTGTCACTTACAGCGTTTGTGCCGTTTGGTTGGGCCCGCCAAACAAGTGCAAGCCGCTGCTTTATTTTGTACTAGACTTAGCTTTCTTATGTCAGAGATTTAGTTGTTTCAGTGTGTTAGTATTTGCTTACATGAATGGTATATCTGCAGCTCACAGTGTGTCATAAATTTAGTTGTTTCAAAAGTGTGTTTATTTATTCCTCAACAGAATCGTTCCAGCATATTGTCATCTTTTATGTTGATGGGTATTGAACACATGACTGATTCCTGTAGGGTTTCGAGTATGCACTCAGTTTGATTGGTTTCTAGGTTTCAATTCGAGCATCAATTAGAGTGTGAATGAACTTTGCTTTGTTAGACAGTTAGTTACCCTGCTTACTTAGAACAGTTAGATTACAGTTAAATCAAAGGAAGCTTCCAGTACCAGTAGGTAGGGCAGTACTCTGTTTTCCTGTAGACAGATTTAGATTGATTTTGATAACCAGATCAAATGCATTTGAGGAAACACTCTTTCTGTCGTGGCTTGAATAGCAATGATGATGATAGATGATTAAAAGCAGTAGTGGCATAAGCTTGTGAAATCATACTTATGAACGGAGATAGAAGTACCAGCATTTAAACATAAGACTGTTTTCTATTGATGACTTAAATAGGAAATGCTAAGTTTCAAGATTGTCATTAAGGTTCAAGTTCTCAGAGTGAGTTTAAGTTTTCTTTTCAGGATAGCCTTTAGATAGGAATCAGCTTACCTGCACATACAGTGTATCAGCTCGAAGTTTACCAACCCTGGTTTGACAATTTAGTGTTTCAGGTCATTTAAAGCTTCAATTTAGTAGCCTGACATTTTTGGCGCCGTTGCCGGGGAGCTATTTAAAAGGTAAGAAGATAATTGTCTTGATTAGTTTTAGAATGCACTTAAGTTTGGCGTGATATGTAGCAGGTTGATAGTAAGAGGAGCTGTGGAAACAAGGGGTGAAAACCGACATATCAGTTATCACAGGTACTCTGAAACTCAATCTTAGTTTCTTTTCTTTCATTTAGCATGACTTCATGAGAAATAGAGATCCTAGAGGTAGATTAGGAAAAATGTAAAACCACAAAAAGAAGAAGAAACCTCCACTCAAAAAGCAATAGAAACTGAAACTGAAATTCTGGCTGAGGAAACCGTAGAACAAATCCTAGAACCAGGAAACACCATACATCAGCAAACTCAAAATCTTGGTGATCCAGCCCTGGATGACACAGTTGATCCAGAGAAAATACAAGCTCTTCTCAGGAACCCTAACTCTATAGTTTCACAGATAACAACTACAACTGTGGGATCAAAGGCCATGGGATCCTCAAAAAGACCAATAGGAGATAAAACTTCTGACAAAAAGAATCCAGAAAGGTGGGATTTCACACCCTCACCAAATAAAGATCGGATTGTATATACAATTCTTGGTAATCTTTTTACCATGGGAGATAGAGGGAGAAACTTACATGAGGAACTTCATATTGAAAATGAAGGTGAAGAACAAGCAGAGAATGAGTTACCACAAGAAACCACCTTTGGATTTCCTATTTTGGACCTAGTCCAGAATGTCACCATGAAAAATATCCCACTTTCAGCACTGTCAACCTTCCATGGGAAAAATAGTGAGGACCCAGATGTCTTTCTTTTTGAGTTTGACATCCTGTGCAGAAGTTATAACTATCTCCTGGATGCACATAAACTGAAATTATTCCCTGCCACCCTGAAAGATTCTGCACTATGTTGGTTCATGAGTTTAGGAGAATACAGCATTAGATCTTGGGAAGATATGAAGACAAAATTTTTAAAGAAGTACCAGGACTATTGCAGAACCAAGGATTCTCG
>JASDQU010108673.1:65145-77987 GCA_032191745.1 Picea mariana | reverse complement strand
CTCTTGTGGAGGATTGTTCTTGGCATGTTATGGTGTTTTCTCTCATTGGAAGGTTTACAACTAGGGTTTGATAAGCTCTCTTCATGATTTGTAAGTGTATTTCTCATGCAAAACTTCTTGAATGAATGGTTGTAGGTTAAATCTCTTGCATTTGCTATTTCATTGCTATTATATTACTTAATCTTGAAACCCTAGGTAGCAAGCACACAAGTAGGTCCTTGCTATATGTCCCCATGATTGAGAACTTGTTTTAGCCATTGATTAAGGAGGATATAGCCTAGCCATTGCTACACTAGTCATCATTTTTCTGAGTTAGCTTTTTGAACATAAGTTGAAGAAAGAAGACGTCCTAGGCCTAGATAATTCTACACCTAGGGTTTTGACTTTTAGGGTTTGAAGGGCCTTGCTCTTGGCATGTTATGGTGTTTTCTCTCATTGGAAGGTTTACAACTAGGGTTTTATAAGCTCTCTTCATGATTTGTAAGTGTATTTCTCATGCAAAACTTCTTGAATGAATGGTTGTAGGTTAAATCTCTTGCATTTGCTATTTCATTGCTATTATATTGCTTAATCTTGAAACCCTAGGTAGCAAGCACACAAGTAGGTCCTTGCTATATGTCCCCATGATTGAGAACTTGTTTTAGCCATTGATTAAGGAGAATATAGCCTAGTCGTTGCTACACTAGTCATCATTTTTCTAAGTTATCTTTTTGAACATAAGTTGAAGAAAGAAGACGTCCTAGGCCTAGTTAATTCTACACCTAGGGTTTTGACTTTTAGGGTTTGAAGGGCCTTGCTCCTGCAACACTTTTCACCCTTAGATTTGTGTTTTAAAGCTAGCCGTTTTGCCAAGGATTTTTAAAGAAAGCAGGAGGAGCATGAGGCCTTGCTTAAGCAACACCGGAATGAGCCTCCTCCCCTTAGGGTTTTGACTCTAGGGCCCTGCCATTGCAGCACCATAGAGCCTAACTCTTTTGTCTTTAGATTTAGATCCTCCCGAGATCTTGCCCTTGTTTCTGACTCCATAATACCCTAAGGCACTGGTCTAACTCTCCAACATTGAGCTTGTTGTGCCAAAACAAAACTTTCAAAACTCTCAAACTTAAAACCCTAACTAACCCTAACGTCTACTAACCCTAGATTTATGATGACGTCATGCCTCTTTTGAGCCTTTGATTGATATGAAACATTGTGGCTTAGTGATCTAATGATAGACATTGATGTGTTGATAATTTTCATTGGCCTATTTGCAAAACGTTGATCTCTTTGTCTATAAAACTAACCCTAGAACAAGGCTGACGTCACCTCTAGTATAGTGACACGGCAACCTTTATATGTGAGCAATTGATGATATTTGATGCATTAAGCTAATTTAAGGATTAATCATTATTATTGGATGCTATATCATTCTGTATTTATTGAGAAGTAACATTATAAGCTATAGTTATTATTGCAATCATTGACTTCGTCAATAATTACTGCTGTATGTGCTCATATATAATATTGATAGTCATTAATTTATGAAGTACTAACCACTACTGCACGTATTAGTTTTACCGTTGCCTTTGTCTCGCAAACAGGTGCATTTTCTGTGGTTTATCTTCATTTTGACTATCTTCTTGGCGGTAATCTGTGAAAGGGAAAACCTACCTTGATTCTTTAAGCCTTTGCCTTTTCAAAACCCCAGATTACCAGGGACGTCTCCCTTAGGCTTAGCCACCCTAAATAGAAAGAGCCCCCCATCGAGGTGACAATGGGTGGGGAAGCTCATGTTACGCCAGTTTGACCCTTACCTTTGGTTGCTTGACCTAAACTACAAACTGAGCGATAACAGTAACTTAATATGCCACCCGGTGTTGCGTACTCTTCATAAATGGAAGCTGCAACGGATATTATGAAACACAACAATAGGTGTATAAGAATATTTATGAACAATAAATCAGGTTGACAATTCCATATATGCCTGTTTATGGGTGCTTAAATTTAAAGGCATAAACAGAGCTGCAATTCTAACACTTCGTCGACGGCAACAAAACACTGGACTAATGAAGGGGAAAATGAATCATCGAAAATAATAAACGATGCATAAGCATGTCAGTTATAATGCAGAAATTTAAAAAAACAAAAGCTTGGTTATAATTTACAAAAGTCTATCCATTTATATCCATAACATATGTAGGAAAGTGAACTCACCTTTCTCTATGAGTGGTGAGGATGTCATTCCAAATACTTTTGGTTTATGCTGGCATTTAGAATAATAATCCTTTAACAAAAATACATACCAATGTATCAGCCATATAATATTATGGTAACTGAATCATTGCATAACAATTCTCATTCTTAGCGATTCTTGAAATCAGAATTCATACTTTCATTATTTTCGCATATGAATTTTGTCCCAGTGCATGATGGCACTTATAAAAAATTAGCAGGTCAACAAGATCAAGGTTGACAAAACTGAATTGTAGACTGTCCAATAGTATCTGAGGCGTTGTTACAAGCACCTGAAAAACAACACATTATGTTAATAAAATGCTTTCAGAATTTAAAGCCCTGAGGAACAAAACCATAATCCAGTGTCCAAAAGCAATTTAGACTCCAATCTCCAAAAAACCTACATCTGACCTTAAAAAAGGCCACAATAATAATATTTATGCATAGTACAGAACAGGAGTTGAACAAGTGAGAGCAAACAAGAACATTTAATCTAAGTAAACTTCATTTTAGAATCTATAATATTTATGCATAGTACAGAACAGGAGTTGAACAAGTGAGAGCAAACAAGAACATTTAATATAAGTAAACTTCATTTTAGAATCTATCTACAGTCCCATGAAGATATTAGACATGATACACACTGAGACAATTACAAAACTATGGTGAAATATATATGTGTGGGTGCCTATATACATATATTCATAGAGATAGACACAATGTCACAAACATACCAACCATCTACATGAATATCCATTTTACATTTTCAACATCCAATCTTCATTTTCATCTTTCCTGCTCCAAATTCTTGTAGGTTGCATGTAGTGAGGTGGCGTGATGGAACTGAACATCATCATGGGAGCAAGTAGGAGGTAAGAAGAATAGTCGACTACAGTAGATTCAGGTTAGATTTAAATGATATAGGTTAAACTATCCATTTCTAGAGCTCTCCGTTGATGCCCTTCATTCCATTAAAAGATATGTCTATACATCTGTCAGAAAGTTATCTGCAAAGTCGCTTGGATCAAGCCAAAGGAGCCCCTAACTCCAAAAATTATCCATTGCTTCCACTCCTAATTACATTTTTAAGACAGCCTTGTCTACACCCCAGTGCATATCAGAATGCAACGACCTTGAGCTTGAGAGTTCCTTTGGCACAACTTTGAGTTTTCTCCCCTCGACTACATTAGTTGACAGATCATCTTATTCCGAGAGAACCCTGCACTCACAGACTTTGTATGTGGGAACCTGAGTCTGAAGATCATTTCATTCTTATCGATTATGAGACCCATGGTCGATGCTATTGTTTTCATAGTGATGTGCATGGCTCCTTGAGGACATTTGTATACAACGAGGACCAAAGAAGTATAACCTTCTTATCTAGATTATCGATGTTGCAAAAGGGAAGACAATAAAGGACACAAAGCATCCATATAGAAACTAAATGAACTCAGGAATACAAGTGCAAGGAAGCTAAGATAAACATTAATCAACAAAAGTTAGCAAAAAGAAGGGAAATGTTTCATCATAGTCCAAGAACTGCAATTGTAAACAGAAAGAGAAAAAGGGACTGCGGGATGCTGAGGAAAAGTTTGGAAAAATAAGGGAAATGTTTCATTATAGTCCAAGAACTGCAATTGTAAACAGAAAGAGAGAAAGGGACTGCGGGATGCGGAGGAAAGTTTAGAAAAAGAAGGGAAATGTTTCATTATAGTCGAAGAACTGCAATTATAAACAGAAAGAGAGAAAGGGACTGCGGGATGCTGAGGAAAGTTGCCTCGAGTGTTGTCAGTCTGTTTGGAAAACCAGGAGCTCTTTCAAATCACAAGTAATAGGACGGATGATTAATCAACGTCTGGAAATTAATGCTATGCTACATTTTCATAAATCAGGGATAACACGGGGATTATATGAAATTTGTCATAAAAAGTAAACTATGAAGCATGCGTTGTAATTTAAAGTATCTCGAGCCATGGAGGTGTTGATAAAAAATTTCACTCCTCTTCGGGGACCCTTTGAGGTGGAAGGCTGCTATCTTTGGGAATGGTATGATGATAACAAACCATGGAAAATATTTACGGAAGAATGGTAAATATCTATGATGATAACAAGCTATTTGTTGCACAAACCTTTCATTTTTAGGAAGAATGGTAAATATTTATGGAGTAATATTTGTTGGACGAGCCTTTCCTTCTACGAAAAAAAGAGATGCAGAGCTAACTACAGTAGCAGCATGTCCAAGTTCAATCTACAAGAATGTTAGGATTCAGAGCTAACTTAGCCATGTCTAGAAAAGTTGTTTTTCATACAAAGACAGATATATTACATGTCTAGAAAAGTTGTTTTGCATACAAAGACTGATATATTACATGTCTAGAAAAGTTGTTTTTCATACAAAGACTGATATATTAGAATGCAGTGGTAAGCATATGGTAGCCCTGCTCATTTGTGATGGGAAAGAAGGCAATATAAAGTTTTAGCCTATTGATGTTCATCCCGATGCATTTTGATTTTTTTTTTTAATAAAACATGTATTTTTAGTCAGTGACTTGGGGCTTATTGGTGGGGGATGGTGAATTTCACCCAACCCCCCAGGGATCAATTTCTATCGAGACTTGACCAGTTGTGATAAAGTTCAAAGGGTAGGTGATCCCTGTGATAAACTTTTCACCCCGTGGCTATCGGGTGGCTATCGGATATATCTGGCTTGCAGGCTAGCTTGCCGAATTGAACCTGGGCCATGCCCAGGTAATCCGTGTTACCAATTTCCCCATGCCTTAAAAAAAAAATTAAAAATGTATTTTTCAAAAGAAAAAAAGTTTTTACGGTAAAATTTAAACCTAACCATATTAAATATTAAAAATTAATTATAACAAATGAAAAAACAAAGAAATTATAAGTTTATGAAAATACTGCAATTCAACAAACTGTCAAAATAACATACATCCAAATGCAAAGAATACACAATAAGATATATCAATCAAGGGTTTTAGTTATGGATATAAGACTTGTAAACTAATGAAAAACCTTCTGCAAACGACAAGGAACTAACAACATGCAAACGCAAAGAATACACAATAAGATGGATCAAACAAGGGTTTTTGCAGTGTTTTAGTTATGGATATAAAACTTATAAACGACTGAAAACCTTCTACAAACAAGGAAATAACAATATTTTCATTGCATTCCGCATAAATCTTATATGACGAACAAGAAAATAAGGATCTGCCAACATAGAGGTCAGTCCTCACAAAATCTTAGCACACAACAAACAAACATCCACAAGGATTTTTCCAACGATGATAACAGAAATTTGGAGAATAAATGATCCAAAAAGAATAGTGACTTTGTAATCAACAATACCTCGTTCAAGGTGGTCTCTGTTTTCCATCGCTGAACATTCCAATCATCAGCACGTTTTATACCATATGTATGAACAACTTTTAAGTCTGTGTTTTTTGTAATCACTTCAGCTTGCTGAAAAGTTCTCAAAAGTACATATTACATTCAGCTCACATTTCCTCTTCCAATTTAAATGAAGTGTTATATTTATTTCAAATGCTACAAGTTACCTCTATGACCAGGTGAATTTCTGGTGCAAGAAATACTATTAAGCTTTTTTTGCCTTCAGCCCTCAGCATATGAGCCATCTTTTTCATAAGCTGTGCAGCAACCACGTGAGCATTTTCACAAAATGCAACTGTGTTTCTCTCCATAGCAGCACGTAGTATTTCCAGGCCATCCTTTACTACTTCTAGAGTTTTCTGGCTGTCCTCCCCGAACTCTTCGAATTTTCTGTTTGGGAGGCTTTGGAAAGCCATAATTTCACCTTCCAGGTCTAGCTTAATACCAAAAGCATATATACCATTTCTTATTCTCCTCACGACCATAACAGTCACAGAAATTCCGTAAATCCGTTTAAAGTGATATGTGAAAATCAGTAAGCCTGGAGGAAAAGCCGAGTTTTCAATTAAGGTAGGGTTGGTGAAGGTTCACCTGTTGTAAAGCGGTACGGTTCGTAGAAAAGAAGGGCACTTGGCTTTCTGTTAAGTGTGGTCAACCTTCGTCCTCCTGGTTTGAATGCCACATATGTTACCCCACGTCTTGTGTTGTATTTGGCCAATCTTTTCAAATCGTCGCCACTGTCCAAATCGCTGCAACTCAAGACTTGATTAATATTCATCCAGTGTGCGAGATCTGACAGTACGCTAGGCAGATCTTCCCGAATCGCGTTCCGGATCAAATTCTCGACTGCCCTCAAAAAAATTGCTTAACCAGGGTAAAATACAATGATCAAAGGCCAAAGGCCATGACTCAGTTTTAGTTCAATATTGATGATAGTTCAGCATTTAAGACTGGGTGGTGTTGAACTGGCCTCAGTTGTCGTTCAATGTCGACGATATAGCTCTGAGTGTCGCCGTCAAAAACCGGGTGGTACTCTATAAGAAAAGCAAAAAGAAAGCAATTGCAAAATGAAGAAAGCAAAAAGAAGGCAATTTCCTTTTAAAAAATTATATTTAAAAACGTGAACAAGTGAATTCGAACGGTTATTTCACCTCACATTGATAATTGTCACATCACGATTGCTATTTAAAATCACGAGGCGTTTTACAGCCGAGTATGAGTCGGTAAATATAGATGTAGAATTTAATTTTGTTAAATAAATTCAACGCACGATAGGATTTCAATAATCAAGTAAATTGGGGATAAAGAAGTAGGATGATGAATGGTTTAGAGTAAGATTTAAAATTGTTTTGGGTAAGAATTTATTTAAAATTGTTTTGGGTAAGAGTTTATTTTTCTCAAATGTAAGGAAATATGTTAATGGTTCAAAATCATTAAGTATTTGGTAAGAGGGGAACTCTATCCCCTTACATATCATCACAAGTTATTTTAAGTGACATAATTTTTCTGAATCTTGATGATGAATCAACCTACATTTATAAATGGTAGTCAATAATCATTATCAATTGATAACTAAATTATGATAAATTTTGTCACTTTAAAAATAGATTAAAAAACATTTTGTCACTTTAAAAATAAATTAAAAAACAAAATAATGAATAATACACTTAACAATATAAAAAAATCTCTAATATAATATATAAATCTTCAAAACCTAGAGATGCTTCGCCCAGGGATCCCCGAGAAGGCAATAAAAGGCCTCTCGATAAGGAACTAAAGGGACCCTAAGAAAAATAATAAAACAAGACCTAACCAAGAGGATGGGAGGTCTCATCACGAGCCGGCCCATTATGTTCATAGGTATCCAGCAGTATGACATTGCCATTATCTGGTCATCACGCCAGGGCAATGACCTTTGGTTACATGGCCAAAGGAAAGGGGGTCTCATCACGAGCCGGCCTTATCATTTCTGCGAAGATGTCAGTGGGTAACACTGTCAGCTCTGGTCACCACGCCAAGGCAGTGTCCTTTGGTCATACCTTGAAGTAAAAAGGAAAGAAAAGCAATAAATAAAGAATAAAGGCAATAAAGGGGCTTGGAACAAGTGCATCCATGACGGGTACAGCTCACCTCCTACAAAGGCACCCACGGACAACACCTACCCCTGGTCTTACTATGACTGGACATCCCTAGACCATACCACCTCATAAACATGGCTTGAATGATCCTCTGTGGGAACTTTCCTCTTCTTGTGGATATTAGCCCAATAGGTTGTCCCGTTTGTTTCTTCAACTTTGTATAGTAGATATGTGTAATGTCTTTGAGCTCTTAGAGGATATGTTAAGGGTTTTATGCATGTATTTGATAAATTTAATGATGAAATATGATTGACATTGCTATGATCCCGAGGACTGATGAGCCCATGGAGGGCGTAGTTTTTGATGTGCAGGACCATACCCGGTGGACAAGTACCAGTGGACCGGTACACATGGGGATATGATTAGCTCGGACCTCCATGGGGTTGAAGAGCCCATCAGATGGTTGCTTGGATGGCAGAGACAGGACAACGTTGTGATGAGCCACTACACGAGAAGGAAGAAGGACGTTCCACCCAGGACACTTTGGCAGAGCCCGGCCTAGGGGGGATCACCCACTACAGATGGGACGTTTGCTTTTGATGGACAAGACGTCACCTGAGAGAGCTGGACGTTGTCTAGAGCGTGTGGCAGGGTGCTGAGGTCATTTGGCACGTGTGGTAGCTTGGAGGAGCCCTAGAAGGGCCAACGTTTGGTTTTCTGGATGTTGTGCTTGCCCAAAAAGGGCCAACATCTCCCTCAGAAGGGCTTGACGTCCCCCTTTTAGCTCATTTTTTGACATTTTCTAGCAGATTAATGTAAAAACAGTGTAAAATTGGTAGTCAGCCTTGTCGGTTGTTTTAATGACCTAAAATTTAATTAAAAGGTCATGGAATGGTATAAATAGAGGACGTTGAGCCTCATTTTAAACATAACATAACTCACTCTCTTGTGAGAGATCACTTTTAGTCTTTTGTCTTGGTATATTGGCTCTTGGAAGTGAGGCGCAACTCTTGTGGAGGATTCTTCTTGGCATTTTTATGGTGTTTCTCTCATTGGAAGGTTTACAACTAGGGTTTGATGAGCATTCTTCATGATTTGTAAGTGTATTTTTCATGCAAAACTTCTTGAATGAATGGTTGTAGGTTAAATCTCTTGCATTTATTGTTATATTGCTATTATATTGCTTAATCTTGAAACCCTAGGTAGCAAGCACACAAGTAGGTCCTTGTTATATGTCCCCATGATTGAGAAACTTGTTTTAGCCATTGATTAAGGAGGATATAGCCTAGTCGTTGCTACACTAATCATCCTTTTTCTGAGTTAGCATTTGAATATAAGTTGAAGAAAGGAGACATCCTAGGCCTAGTTGATTCTACACCTAGGGTTTTAACCTTTAGGGTTTGAAGATCCTTGCTCCCGCAACACTTTTCTCCCTTAGACTTGTGTTTTAACGCTAGTCGTTTTGCCAAGAATATTTAAAGAAAGAGGAAGGAGCATGAGGCCTTGCTTAAGCAACACCGGAATGAGCCTCCCTCCCTTAGGGTTTTGATTCTAGGGCCCTTCCATTGCAGCACCATAGAACCTAACTCTCTAGTCTTTAGATTTTGATCCTCCTGAGATCTTGCCCTTGCTTTTAACTCCATAATACCCTAAGGCACTGGTTTTTCTCTCCAACGTTGAGCTTGTTGTGTGAAAACAATCTTCCAAAACTTTCAAATTTGAAACCCTAACTAACCCTAACGTCTACTAACCTAGAAAATTGATGATGACGTCATGCCTTATTTGAGCTTTTGGTTGGTAGAAAATACTGTGGCTTGGTCATCCATTGATAGACATTGATGTATTGATGATTTTCATTGGCTAAAATTGCAAAACGTTGACCTTCTTGTCTATCATACTAACCCTAGGAAAAGCTAACATCATCTCTAGTATAGTGATGCAGCAACTTATAGTATGTGAGCAATTAATGACATTTAATGCATTGAGTTAATTCAAGGATTGATTATTTTCATTAGATGCTATATTGTCCAGTGTTTATTGACAAGTAATATTATATTGCCATTGACATTATTGCAAACATTGACTTCATCAATATTTACTATTATATGTGTTCATATACATTGGAATATAGATAGTCATTGATCTATGAAGTACTAACCATCATTGCACATATTAGTTTCATTGTTGTCTTGTCTCGCAAGCAGGTGCCTTCTCTGTGGTTGTTCTTCAATTGACTATCTTCTTGGCGGTAATCTGTGAAGGGGAAACTAGCCTTAATCCTTTGACCTTTCCCTTTCAAAACCCCGGATTGCCAGGGACGTCTCCCTTGGGCTTAGCCACCCTAAATAGAAAGAGCCCTCCATCGAGGTGACAGTGGGTGGGGAAGCTCCTGTTACGCCAGTTTGATCCTTACCCTCCAGCTACTTGACTTAAACTATAAACTGACCGATAACATTTTGGCACCGTTGCCGGGGAACACTGAGTCAATCTTCCTCAACGACAAAACCTTTGGTAAGCCTTGCCTCAAAGACCTTTCTCTTACAAGCTTACCTGGCGACTCCACTAAGATTATTCCCCCTATTCTTTAGTAGTTTCAGGAAAACTATCTGGCGACTCCACTGATTTTTCTTAGGGTGCCACATTACCTTCTGTGATATTTTCAAGTTATGGGATCATGGCATACTGGGAACAAATATATCCAAGTATTAATTTCATAAGTTTTCAAGGATACCCAAATTTCTTTGATACAAAATGGCTAGACAACTCTCCAATGTTTTTGGGCCTCCCAGCTCCTCATATAGTGAATTTTTTGGAGTATTTGAGCGAGATAAAGTTGGGAGGAGAGGATGCTATTACAAAATTGTTTTTACTCACCCTGCCATCCTACTTATAGAAACGTTTTAAGTGTTGTTGCAAGGACAGGGGTATATCATCTTTCATACACCTCATCAACAGGTTTATAGATTTTACTAAGCCAGATTGTCAAACATATGAATATGTCCTTCAAAACCTCATGGTAACCTTACACCACAAAGGATTCACCACCGAGATTGTAGAAGATCTCAGAAGGGCTTATCATGATCAATACCAAGAATCCTCTGATATAAGAGACGAGGTTTATGAAGACCATTGTCAACCCCTTGAAGAGGAGCAAGACCTCTCCCATAATCCAACAAAATGCAACGAAGATATAACCAGAAACGTGAATTATAAGGATGAAGTACCAGTAATCGCTCCTCAGTCTAATGAAGTTCTCCAAGATCTTGTCCCTCCTGCACAAGATGAAGAGAATGAGGAAAGTCATTATTCTTTTGATGATACCTTGTTCTATGACTCAGAAAATGAAGAAGGAGTGGAACCCTTGGACGAGCTAGTTTCCTTATGTCTCAAGACTGAAGATGTAGAGGTAGACCTTCCACCTGATGATGCTATCCAAATACCTGAAGCTCTTGCACAGGAAGGATTGAGCGAGGTAAATTGTTCCCCCTTCCAAGTTTTTAGTGGTTCTTTGCCTTATGACACAGAGAGTGGAGAAGTATTGGATGTTGTGACTCCTCCATGTTATGACACTGATACTGACATAGCTAATTTCGACGAGTTCATACATGTTGGGAGACGTAGGTGGGATGCATTTAAGTATGATACAGATCCCATCTATGACATAAAAGGTCATCTTTGGACGTTGCCCTTGCAATTACCACAACAGATTACTTTTGACCAGTGGCAACAAGGAGATGAGGTTTTTACCATCCAAAGGACCAAGGATGACCCAGTACCTTATGATTTTCAGTCATACCTTTAGGACTTTGATGACTGTTCTTCTAAGCATTTGGACTTATTTTGTGAAAATGATTGTCAATTACCTATTTGCTCAGATTTTGATACAAGTGAGAACATTGTTTGCCTAAGGAAAGTCTCTCGTGGCTTTTCACTCCAACCATCTATTGTTACTTTACCTTGCCTGTCCATTAAAGGTGTGCTTGGGAAGTATATTTTTAATGTTGAGTTTCCCTTTAGGCAAACCCTGAGCTCCAAGGGTTGGTTGGGTACTGTGTGTTTCAGTCAGTTTTTCAACTTTCCCTTTTTAGTTTGCCAGTCATCTGCTAGACCTTTGTCGATCCCTTCTTTGACTTCAGGGCGTGAGGATGTTCTAGGTAACCAGTTTGCAGGTCCTTTGAGTCAGTTTTCTGAACCTTGCATTTTTCATGACCCTTTCTTGGATTGGATTGAGTACTTTTCTCAGAGATGGACTTGGCAGGATTTTCTCCCTCCCACCCGCCTCCATGAGTTAGATTCTGACTTTCCCGATGATATGATGTATATTCTAACTCATGACATTTTTGTGCTTGATTTATTGTTGTTTTGGTTTATGATGAAGCACAAAGGCAGGTATCAAGGAACGTTGTTGGGTTGGCTTCACTGGTTGTTTGACTACACCAACATGCAGCCAACAGGTAAGTACAAGTAAGTGTTTTACTTTCTATTTGCATTTATGATTATTTTATATACATGTATTATTTTGCGAGGTGGAAATACCACCCCACCTTTTGTTGTTGATGCTTTCTTGTCAAGTGTGAGCAGGTCTGCAGATTTATGCCAGAGACGCTGAGGTTCTCATGCGCTCTACGGTGAGCACATGTCCCCGAGTTGGAGCCAGATGTTATCCCCGTTTTCTAAGGATAACTAGAAGATCATGTCTCGAGGCCCACAGGTCCTAGACATGGAGTACCGAGAGCAGGATTGACCTGAGGATGGCCCTGGAGGGCCCATCCTTCTTCTTCTTTGCCAGACTTGTCCTGTTAGCAGCTACAGCTTCCATCACCATCGGCCTGGACTTGCATCAAAGAAGACTCTTGCTTCATGAGGTAATTGTTCCAAGGTATCATGGTATGTGTCATGTTTGATCGTTATAACCTTCTTATGTATGCATCAAGTTCCTTACATTTCTAACAACTGCTTGGATCTTACACTAATCCACTTGACCATTGTTGGGGGGATTAACGGGGTGACCTAACAAGCTTGTATTTATGGGTTTTGGTTAGCCACCAGGGGGGATTTGCAGAGCCATCGTCCTCTCCCACCATTCTATCACTTTACATCTTATCTCCTATACATCCATCCCATTCCCCTAGTCCGGCCATTAGG